>JAMZAV010012065.1:0-96827 GCA_024449915.1 Sweltsa coloradensis
AAAAACGAGTCTTGTGGTGCGGGTGGCCTGGATGTTCTTGCAAAGTGCCAGAGGTGGCGCTGGACTGTCCTTGCAAAGTTCCCCAAAGGTGGCGCTGGACTGTCCTTGCAAAGTTCCAGATGTGGCGCTGGACTGTCCTTGCAAAGTTCCAAAGAAGGCGCTGGGACTGTCCTTGCAAAGTTCCAGGGGTTTAGCGCTGGACTGTCCTTGCAAAGTGCCAAAGGTGGCGCTGGGACTAACCTTTAGGCTTGCTCAAAGCGCAACAGTGAATAGGTCATAAAGCTGTATGGCAAGTAGCTCAAACCACTGAGCTGTCCACTAGGTAGCATCATTGTCTCTCTATTCGTACATTACAAATAATTAGGTGAACTTATTTTATTAGTTAATACAGTAGTATTCGTAGTTAACTTTATATCTGTGATAACAGGTTTTTAGAAGATTTGGGCGTTGGTGTCGGGACAGAGGGACATATTAAAATATTTGAAGGATGTTTACTTGCACCCGAAACTTTGGTGGGTGAGGTTCTTTTCTTCCTCATATCAGGTGAGTGAAACAAACAAACAAAAAAACAAACAAACAAACAAACAAACAAACAAAACAAATAAATAAATAAATAAATAAACAAACACACAATTAATTCTTCTTGTATAATATTGTTTACGATGTCAAAATGATTCACGTGAAAAATATAAAAAATAAAATTTCAATTGGCCATCAATGCCTCAACAATGTCATGGCACTTTCTATATAGTTGAAAGCGCTAAACTTGAATCGTTCAGAATAAAACTCCACACATTCACATCTTGTAAAATTCATTGTCATATAATGTAAATCAGCTTTAAGTTCACGTGGATCTTTAAGAAGGATCTGGAATGGCATCTCTGTGATACGCCTACTCAGGGCCCAATGATGTATTTTTCTTCGCAGGAAAGATAATTCAGAAGATCGGCTCCGGCAACTCATTCACCCGGGGCTTCCTATGCTACTCGATCCGTCCGGGCCTCGTCTCCCAGGTCCCCAAAACCCATGGTGGGGGGTTTGCCTATCGAGCTCTTCATGCAGGGCCCGACCTACGCGCTGTGCCTCACCACGATAGTGTTTCCCACGCCAGCGCCGTCAGTCCCCCGGAAGCGTCAGCTACCATACTAGGCATAGTCCACTGGCATGCAAGTTGGCATTGGTGGGTTTAATGGCGAGCTTGCTTATTGCAGCTAATAAAAGTACTTGCTCTTCTTCAGATGATTGTATGTTAGCTTGAGTTGACGATACTTTCAGGACTGCCAAACAATAATGCAATATTCCTGAATCCAACACAGTAGTACTTGACGGTTGACGCGAAATTGTAAAAAAGTCAAAAGTCAGTATTATCCTCCGTAACCCCCAATGTACATCATCGTATACACGCTCTGAGCCATTTCCTCCAAGAAAAGATTATCATGTCTATTCTTATCGATTTTTTTTCTATAAGTATTTCGTAGCATTAGTCACATTCAACAAAACTGTGTTGAAACCCCGTTTTTGGGAAATTGCTGTTCGCTCGGCCGACTGACACCACAGGTGTCTTAAACATATAAGCCCCTCACGAAAGTGGAAATATAGGGCTCTTGTAACACATTTCCAAATTTTGTTTTAAAATAATTTATAAAACTAAATTAGTTTTCACGAATTTTGATTTTGTTGAAAACTCCAAAATTGACCGTATTCGTGATTTTTTCTGGCTGATTAAGACAACATTTTTAAAATCTATGATCGCAGGGTCGTCCATGTATGCTTCATTGACAACTTTGAAAAGTTCCATATAAGTCGGATACATCTTTGCCGAGCGAATAGCTATTTTGCTAACTGCCAAATGTGTCCTATTTCAATTGTCGAGAAAATAAAATTATTTAATAAAACCCCAGTGATTTTTACTTATTGTGCCATTTTCAAGTTATTACGTGCTCATTCGAAAATATGCAAATCGCAAACTTCTCTCACCTACGGCGAAAAATGGCACTAACGTCTGGGGCGGGTTTAAAAACAAATTCAAATAGTAAAACCCACGTTTAATGGTAGAGAGCACAAATGTTGTCCTGCAGATTTTTTACTAGTCCAATAAAGACTGAGAGAAAAACATAAACACATTTTTAACACGAGGAAATATTGAGCATATAAAGTTTATTACTTTGACTTTGACTCTGACTTCGAGTTATGACATTATGGGAGGCAGACTGCAGTGAATAATTACACTATTTTCCCTTATTTTTTAGGATATTCCGTCGGTAGCTTAGTAGGTGGTTTTCTTTACGAGGGCTAGGTGGCAGTGGAGCCTTCCAAGCTATGAGCGCTGTGTCAGCCTTGAGCAGTATTACACATTACGGTCTCTACAAGTGTTATCTGAAGAAGAAGATGGTTAAACCAGAAGGTAATGAATGCCTTTGTATTAACTAAATGATTTAGTTTTAAATACTAGGTACGAGTGAAAGTAACCCCTGTCTTGTTTCAGGAAATGTCAAGGAAGTGGAATACAAGGCTCCGAGCGCGGATGTGGAATACACTGTTAATCACTTATAGTTATAATTGGATGAGCGAAGCGAAGACTTCAAATTCACCGACCCTCAAAAAATTTAGCTCCAATGTTTTTTTTTTTTAATTTTTGTCTGTTTGTTACCTAGCTACAGGCAAACGGCATATCCGATCTTGATGAAAATTGGAGGTGACCTTCGAAATCCCTGAACTTAGAGGTGTATTGTTTTTGGGTACAATCGGAGAAATTTTTCTCATGTATATAGTACTTTTACGATTTCCCCCGCATTTTTAATGCGATATTTTCGTGATATTTGGGCCGATTCTGACCAAACGGGTGGGGCTACAAGGGTTATATTTTACAGGGTTTAAAGGGTTTATGGTGCTGTGGAAACCTTTTTGAAAAAAAAAAGTGAAAGGGTTATCCAAAAAATCCATAGAAAATAAAGGTTTTAATTGAGTTTATTAAATGTTAAACAAAAATTTAACAAGAAAACTATAAAAAGTGACAACAATCACCTACAAGGGTTCAATAAAGCAATCGTGGGGCCCCTACAAAATATTTAAACTTTCCCCTAATTCCCTTAGAAATTAGAACTTTAAAAAAAAATTTCTAATTTAAAAAAAATGATTTTGAAAGGGAATTTAAAGAATTTAAAGGTTTTCCATGCTTTATTTTTTTTTTTAAAAAAAAAAGCTCACCCCCCTCAAGGGGGGGGGGGGGAAAAACCCGGGGGGAGCGTTTTCCCTAGGTTAAAAGACGAGTGAGCGTAGCGACCCGAGTTTTTCCAAAACGCTACAAAAACCCGGGCCCTTTGGCCCCGTAAAGCTTTGTCGTATTTTAAAATGAAAGTCTGTCTGTTTTTTCCGGGGTCATACGGCCGAAGGGGCAAAATTTAAAATTTAGCTAAAATTTCAACAGATTCCGGGCCCAGGTAATTTAGAATTCAAAACAAAATAAACAATACCCCCCGTTCCCGATTTAAGTTCACAAGAAATAAAAATTTAAAAAATTTGAACTTGGGTTTGCGAAGTTTAAAATACCCATTAGAAAAAATAGAAAGGCCTGTGAAAGTTTGCGATTCAGATAAAAGAAAAATGTGTTTTTTTCATTACCCATCCCTTCTGATTTTCTGTAAATGTTTGCTGGGCCATTGCTGGCTTTTCAAGGATACTATTATACACTTCTTTTTGGGCTGGTGAGATTACAAAAAAAACAGTGCGAGTATTTTATCTCGCAAAAAATCAGCGGTAAGTAGGGTAGTATATTACTTTCCCAAAACTAGAATGCGAGTTTGGGGGCCCTGGCAGTCTTTGTCGGGGACCCCCCATATTCTTGAGGGCCCTTCCAAACGGGACGGACCCAGGACAAAACGAACATGAAAAAGGGACGATGACGCCCAAACGACGCGAGAACCCCCCCTTTTCTTTAAATTTTCCCCGCGTGGCTATTTCTAAACCAGAAACCAGCATGGGTTTTTCCCTCCCTATATCCTCTAGGAAAGGGAGGGGGTTTGATTTTTGACTAGCAGTTGCCCGCACCCTTAACCCAAAAACTAAAAAAAATTTGGGGACGAAATGGGCCCAGCCTTTTTCAAATAGGACGACGACAAAGGGTTTGACGCACCCTAAAACCCCAAAAAAAACTAAAAACCCATTTTCTCTGTTCCCCCTAAAACCAAAAATATTTTTTTTTTTGGGGTTTTTTTGGGATTTAAGGGACGCGTCAACCGTTGGGTTTCAATGCACAAACTCTAGCCTGGGGTTTGGGGAGGAGGGGCCCATGTTTGGTGGGAAACCCAAACCCAGGGGGAAGGGGGGGAAAGGGGGGGGATTTTCTCAGGGGGGGGTTGGTGGTCTTTCATTGTCTTTGTCATGGGTTTTTTTTGGGGTTGTGTCTTTGGTCACCGTCGTCGGGGAGGTCGTCAAGGGAAGGGGGAGGGCCCCGACGCGTTTTGAAAAGAGTCGCTTGGTTTTGGGGGAGTAAAAATATATTTTCCCTCTTTTTAGCTGAGTTTGCGAGGTGGATCTTTCTTTTGAATCGCCTTTTACGATCAGAAAGGAGCCATGCTCGGGGCCCAAATTTTTCCCCCGAGCCCCGGGACGGAATCGTTTTTAATTTTTTCAACATTGACGCGGGAGGAAGTCCCTGTTCAAGGGGGTATACACCGACCGTTCCATTTGCCTGGGGTGAAAGCCTATCTGTTAAATAAGGGTCGTGCCCAAACAAATTTTTTGTAAAAGGTTATACTGGGAAAAAACCGCCAAAGTCGTTGTTGACGAGTGAGGAGCCAGGGGTGGGGTACCCGTAACATTACTTTTCTTCTCCCTACTTAGACCTCCCCAGCCTTTTAATTTCTAAAGGGCCAAATTTTGGCCCCCCCAGTGGGCGTGGCCCCTTAAAATTAAAAAATTTTTAAAAAACCCCATTATTATACCAAATATAAAATTTCCAAATTTAAAAACCAATTAATGTTCACGGGTACTCAAAAACGTGGCTTCTCAATAGCTAACAACGAAATTTTCGTTTCCCTAGTCTATTAGGGATGACATCGGGTACGCGGTAATTGGGGTTTCCCCAAATTTAAACATAATCCGAATTTCCCCTAAGGACTCGAATCTTCTTCGGGCAAAGGGATTAATAAACCAAATTAAACAAAATCAACCCCCTTGGGTGTACCTGGGGGTGAACGAGAACCGTGTGGGGGGGTTGTAATAACAGTACATTAAAGGGAGATGGGAGAAAGGTGTTCCCCAAAAACATTAAGAAATAAAAATCACACAAGATTGGGGCATGGTTTAAAAAACAACTTAAGGGGGAACATTTTGTTGACTTTTTTCATAAAAATCAAATTTGATTTAAAACACGTCTTTAGCCACAGTTAAAAAAAACCGCCCTCGGCTTATACCCGAAGCTATTGAAATAGAAATGACATCTGGGCAACTTCACGAGGGCCCATTGGGGTTTAAAATTTAGGGAGGACATGGAGGCCAACATTAGAAAAATATTAAGTTAGCCCCGTGCGGGAAAACTACCCCCTATGAAAAAAAACTACAGTTAAAGGGGCACAGGGGGGTTAAGCAAATCTTGGAGATGAAACGGAAAATGGGTTTAGGGGATTGCGGGAGAGACGTGTTGGAGGAGGGCCCCAGAAGTTCCCCCTTTAAAAGTTTTTAATTTGTCCTCCAATAGCGAGGGCCCTAAATTTACGACGAGGGAGTGGGGTCTGTTTTTTACGCAGAAAGGTTTGAGAGGGCGCGGGATGCGCTCACAAAATTGCCCCAAAGGGCGCACTGAGATTTAAAATCACCATTCACGAGCTGGGGAAAATGGGCGTGTCGTCCGTTTAAGTATAAAAAAGTGTTTTACATTAAAATAATGTTTTGTATTTAGGTTTTTTTTCGAACCCATCAATAAGAGAGGAAAACCAAAAATAATTCCCAAATTTAATTTTTTAGTTTTGGTCTTATGAATGACATTATTCTATTAGAATGGGGGGATTGCAAATAAAGAACATTACGCAACATTTTTTAAATAAGGATAAAAGTATTATTATCTGAATACAGCTAGACCATCAACCCTAAAAAAATTTTTGTCAGTAAAATTGACGCGACTTGGGTTTAAGTTTCCCGAAAAAATCTGGTCCCCAGGATACACAACCCCTCAAAATGCAAAAACCTAGACCCGGGGGAAAATCCCCGGTTTAGGAAAAACAAAGAAAAAACCCCCATAATTGCTATCCCCTGCATTTAAAAATATTTCTAACATACGAAATACGACCCCTATAATAATCCCGTACTACAGTAATAAAAAATAGGACAGGGTTTTGGGGCGGGATTTAGAACCGAGACCTCCCCGAAACAGTAAGCTATTTGAGCCAACACTTGTCAGTATATTACATTTCATTGGCGTAAATTGCCCTTATTTTTCCCCGGAAGCGAACATTGTTTTATTCCCCCCAAAGACAATGGGAGCACAACTAGTGAAAGGGGTATGTAGGTACATGGTACAGGATAGTCAGTGGTATCATCCAAAAAAAAATCTATGGGTATACGCTCTTTTCTGGGGAAAAGAGCCCCGTTTTGGGGCCCCCCAAAGGGGGGGGTTTAAGGGGGGGGTTTGGGCCCCCCGTTTTAAAAAGGGTGCGAAGCGCAAAAGCCCCCCGGGAAAAATTTCGATTCTAAGTGTTTATAGGAGATTTTTTAAAATTTTGTTGAACAAAAACCTTAAAAAAAATAAAGAAAAAATTGCAAAAAAAAAGGGAAAAAAGTATCAACATTTATATAATATCTAAGGAAAAAAAATTTAAATTTAAAAAAAAAGTTGGGGTCCCCCTCGGCCCCCCCCTGACCCCAAAATTTGCCCTCCGTAGTTTCCCCCTGATTATATGTAAGTAGTTTATAAAGGGCAAACAGTTTAGGGAAATTCCCCCAGTAAAGCCCGCACAAAAACAAAAATTTTTATACTGCTTTTATTACCCGGGGTTTAAACCTTATAAATTTTTTATGGCATCCGGGTTTCTAGAAAGACTCCAAAACCCAAAGTCACCTTTAAAACATTCCTAAGAACTGAGAAATCGAATAAAATCAGAAGTCTAAATAAATCTGCCTACAGCGGAAATCGAGCCTGGACCTTCTGCTTTGGGAAAAGCAGAGCCTCAAACCCCACACGACCAACGAGTTCATACTTTTTCGTATATTAGAAAACCAATACAGAAAACTTGATGAATACAATTAAAAACAGTGTTTTTAACTACTAATTTGGGGTTTTTAAAAATATGATAGGCTATATAATCACGTTGAGGGGATGCTCACCGCTCTCTTTTAGTTTATCGAGAACGATTCTCTAATGTTTATCTTGAGTTTTGCGACTCGAAATGCAGGTTTATGATAATGTCTCACTCTTACCCAACCAACCCAATGTAACAGATAGCGGGTGGACCCTAGTGTGAGTGAGTGTGTCACACGCGTTTTCTCGCTTACGCCAGTGTGTGCTGTTCACTTTCGCCGACAAAGACCAGAATTGCATGCGATTGGTGTGTGTGGGGTGGGGGGGGGGGGGAGGGGGCGAGGGCGATGTGTTAGTGAAAAGTGAATTTAAGGTCAAAGCAAAACATTTTAGTTTTAGAAGTGTTAGTATTATTTTGTGTTGAAGTTCAACCCGTTCGGCCAAAATCGCTGGCCAATTGAAATTGTCGGATTGTTGATATGCTTACTATCATCCCTTTTTACCAATATTTTCTCCCAGAAATTTTTTTGGTACTCAAACAAATAATGTGTGGCCATGTAAAACAGACCACCCCACTCAAAACACCAAACATTGAGCCCAAGCATTCCCTTAAAAATCAAATTAGATATCAAGTAAATGTATACTTTTTTACTGATACACACATGTAAAAAATCAATCTAAGTGATCATTTTTCCTCCCCTTCCCCCAAATCAGCTAGAGATTCAGTGGCCCCTGCACTAAAAAGGTATAATACGGTTTATAATATCGAACTATTGTGTATTACAAGTCGCGCAGCGCGGCTTGAAGGGCCCCTACGCGGAGGGCGTGGAAAACCTCGGGACTCGGAATACCTCGTTAGTTTGAAAACCCCGTTGACGCGACAAAATCGCGAATCGGTCCGTGTACGGCCGCGATACGGTAGTTTGTGGGTAACGTTTGTCGTTATTTTTTCCCAATCCTGGGGCAAATTTGTTTTACGGGACACTTTCGGTACGCCCCCCGGACGCTGTCCGCCGCCTCTAATGGTGAAAAATGATTTTTAAAATGGGAACTTTTTTTACGCCCCTTTTGTGTAAAATGTTAAAAAGTTTTTTTGGGAAATTTTTCGGGACCTGTTTTAAAAGACCCACTTATACCTTTTGTATGCAATGTGCTATCGTTTACTTCCCCCCCACGTCATGAGACGGGACCCCGGGGACGGTCCTGCCCTTTGACAAAAATGTAACCCAAAACTAAAAAAAAATTTCCCCGGGAACAAACTCGAAGGCTTCCCCCCAAACCCCGGGGTTTCGAGCACAGGTTCTAAAAACCAATTTTTATTTACTTCCTTTATTTTCCCTACTTTAAGAGCCTTTGTCGTTCCCAAAACGACCAAAAAAACCCAAAATTTTAAACTTTTTAAAATTTGCACTAAAAAATTTAAAAAAATTTTCCAATTTTGCGATTTTTTCCCACGCAATCGGAAAAGAATAGGGGGAAATTTTTGGTTTTAAAACCCGTTCGCTATTTCATTGGCTTTCAAAAATTGTCAAACCTCGTGGCTCTCCCCACGCTTTTTAAAATTTAAAAAAAAATAAAATGGAAAATCCAAAACAATGTCCAAAAAAAAAAACGGTAAACATTTTTCCCGTCTGGCCCCCCCGCTTTAAACCCCGCAGGGGCACTGCACACACCTGTAATGAATTTGAAAATTGGGGATTTTTTTTAAAATTTTTTTTTTTAAACACAAGTTTAATTTTTTTCAAAATTACGCCTTTCAAATGTTCTCGTCACCCCGCAAAAGTATTGAAACGGCTCTAAACCCCTTACGGTGTTTTGCCCCCAAAAAGATTCCAAAACGCGCCCTACCGTCGGCTTTTGGGGTGCAAAGTTTTTCTTTGGGGGCGGCAACCGTGAGAAAAAATAATTATGATTTTTTGATCCCAAACGTTTACGATGTAAATTTGTCGGGTTCCAAAACAAATTAAAAAAAATGCTACAAAAGGGGTCATGTTTGGTTACGTTGCGTAAAGGTCCGTCGATCCCTTTAAAACCCATTTGTGAATTTACAAAAAATGTGTACCATTTTTTTACGTTTTTCAATGAAAACTAAACTGAAAAAAAGTGTCCCGAACGTGTTCGAAGGCATCTACTGACCCAAAGGGTTCTCAAAATAATTTTATTAAACCCTTCATCTTCCTTTACATTATGTGCCGGGTTAGCGAAATTTAAAACCCCTAGGGGCTTTTTTTTTTTTTTTTTTAAATTGCACTGTCAAAATTTAAAAAATTGGCCAAACTTTGGGTTTTTTTTTCGCCCATTTTAAAAAAAAAGGGGGACCATTTTTTTAAAGTTGTTACCCAATTCATGGCTTTTGTAATTGGAAAACTTTGGGGCTTACCGTAAACCCAAAATTTCCCAAAAAATTTGGGAAACCCGGGAAATCCAAAAAATGTCCCAAAAAAGAGAAAAAACTTTTTCCCAAAAATTTTTTCCCCCAAGGCCGCCGTTTTTGTTAATGTTTCACTTTTAAACAAAAAACAAAATTCGGGGAAAGCTACAAGTAGTATCTGCTTTTTTTTTTAAAAATTTTCTCGTTTTCCCAAACCAAATTGTTTATCGCGTCCCCCCAAATATGATTCGGCCCGGAAAACCCCTTGCGGTGCTTGTGCCCCGTAATTTTTTCGAACGCGAAAAACCGTCGACGTTTTGGGGGCGTGCATTTTTGGGCGCGGCAACCGCGAGACAAAAAAAGTCAAAAAAGACGTTTTTTTTGCGACTTTGACTTTTTGACCCGGAAGCAAATTTTTGTCGGGGCGGGTATTTTTTTCGAAAAAGTCGATCTTTTTCGTGGGGGAGCGTCCAAAATGTACGCGTTGATCACGCGCCTCGGGGGCGAAAACGTCTCGCGTGGAAAAACTCGGTTGCCGCCGCCAGTCCAGATTAACGTATTTAAAAGTTAACAAGTCGCGCTCACGCGCGGGGTTGAAAGCCGCTACGCGGAGGGGTGGAAAGCCTCGTACTTGGGAAAACCCCGTAGTTTGAAAACCCGTTGCCACGAAAACTCGAGAATCGGTCCGCGTACGGCCACGATACGATGTTTGGGGGTCAGATGTGTCGTTTCCCCAAGATGTGGGACAAAATTCGTTTTCCGGGCACTTTCTGTACCTACCCAACCTGGCCTCCGCTTTTAAAAAATTAAAAAAAGGGCGAAATCAAAATATTTTTTCTCAATTTGTAAAAATTTCCGGGGGAGCCAAAATTCCGGGAAACCGTTTCCGGTACAAAAAAAGTTTGCATTGCCCCCCCTGTTTTTATAGAGCCCCCCCAAATGGGGCCGATCGGGCAAAAATGCCCCAGTACTAAAGGCCTCACGGTTGGGCAATTTTTGGTACTCTTAATGAAGCCTCATCTGTGCGGATCCGAAGTCCAAAAAAGGACTCAATCGGGCAATAATTTGGGGGTTTTGTTAAAAACAGGCCCCTTTTCTTTTTGGGGCGCTTTTGCGGGCGTCTTAAACTTCGCCCCTTTTCCGCCGGATCCCCAGAGCCCGAGATGGGCAGATCGGACATATCTGCATTTCTCGAAAATCCGGGCACCATTTTTCCGGGACGTTTTTTCCCGAAATCAAAAAATGCGCCTCGTCCGCCCCGGGTTTTGTAGAGTCCAAATAGACCCGGGCGAACAAATTTTTGCACCTTTTGTAAAAAACCGGGTAAAAAAGTTTTTTCCGGGAGACCAATTTTCCCCGGGACTTAAAAAATTTTCCTCGCCCGCCCCCGGTTCCTAAAAACCCCAAAGGACCGGATCGGAGCTAACTGCCCTTTCGTCAAAAACCGGGACAAAAGTATTTTCCGGGCACTTTTTGGGACTTCAAAATATCACCTTGTCCGTTCGGTTCCGTAAGCCCGAATTGAACCTGATCGGGCTGTATTGTGGAATAAAAAAAAAAAATTTTTTCCCCCCAATATGACCACCACTATTTTAAAAAATTTTCCCAAAAAGCTTTTTGGGCCAATTCAATGAAGGTTTTTCGGGGTGACCTTTCCGTACAGCTCCATTGAAAACCCCAAAATGGGCCCCCATCGGCCAAAATTGGTTGAGCTATTGAAAAAAAAATTGTTTTTTTTTTATTTTCCAAAAAAGATTTTTTAAAAAAAAAAATTTTTTATTATTGTCAAACCTCGAGCGACCCTCTGACCCTTGTAAAGAAGAAAAAAGAAAAAGAAAAAATTTTTTCCCCCAAAAAGATTAACTACTTATTTTTAGAAAATTTCCAAAAAATTGGCCTTTATTAAATAAGGGGTTTTGGGCCGTAAACCCCCCAGCAGCCCTCTGACGCCATTGGTATCGCCCAAAAAAAAATACTTGAAAATATTGATGAATGTGTTTTAATTTCTATTTCCCCAAAAACCCCCCTCTCCCCCCCCCAAAAAAAAAAAAAAAAACAAAAAAATGTCGTTTGGGGGTCCAGTCGAAACATCCTCAAAATTCGGTTCGTACCGAAAAAAAAAGGGAAAAATTTCACTGAAAATGAAAGGTTTAATATAAAAATCATTCCCCCCCCCCCCCTCCCCACATAATCCCCCACAAAAATTTTTCCCCTCGATTCCCCCGTTTGAAAACAAGCCCCTGCATTTCCCAAACAAAAAAATTTTTACTTCCCCCCCAAAACCCCCCCCCCCCCCTTGCCCAGTTGTTGAAAAAGAAATTTTTTTTTTGATTAACCAAAAATTTACGTTCGATTTTGCCGCGTCCCATCATGATGGAAAAGCTGGTATACCTAGTTTCCGCAAAAAAACTGGAAGATTTGATAAAAGTTTTTTTAATTCCGTTTTTGGCCATGAACCAAAATTTAAATGGCCAACCCATTTTTTTTATGATTTCGAGTTTAAAAAATTTTATTTTTTTACCACAAATCGTTGGCTTGGCGCTCGTCAACGGGCGAAATGATCTTACTTTTTTTAAAAAGCGAAACTGGGGAGAAAGAAAAAAAGCTGGCTAAACTTCTAATCTCACAGCATTCACACCCAAAGACTTTAAAGGAGAGTTTGGCTGCCTTTTTTTTTTTTAAAAATTTTTGTATTTGGTTGGATTTTACATCTTTTGTTGTTCGTTCGCTATCAAGGGTGAATGTTTAAATTTTTGAGTTAAAAGTTGTTTTTTTACTTTTTTTGGCCACGGTCCCCCCAAAATACCCTTAAATAAATAAATAAATAAATAAATAAAAAAATAAATAAATAATAAATAAAAAATAAATAAAAAAAAATAAATAAAAAAAATAAAAAAATTTTTTATGAGGTCACCCACTCAGTTGTATAACCTTTTTCAGTGGGGGATTTTAAACAAAGCGCCCAAACCCAACCCTGCAGGCCCCGACGCTCGACGATGACGATAACCAAACCAAAGATCGATTTTTTAATGGGAAAATATATCAATCATGGTATGGACCTGCAACACCCGCGATCAACGCCAAAATCAAAAAGCCGATTCAAAACAATTTGAAATTTTTTATGTGCTTCGTTGCTGGGGACGGCCCCAAAAGCCCGTTTACAAACCCCAAAGACAAGAATGTAACTTAAGTCCAAATCAGAAAAAAAAAAACTCTGATTTAAAGCGGGAATGAACCCTGCCCCTTTCTGCATTCAAAGGGCAGTACCTAACAAAAGAAAACGCACTAGCATAAGCACTAGATTTTTTAAAATGGTTAAGAGCATTTTTAATTTCAAGCTTGTACAAATTACTACGCAGCAAATTTTCGAGTTTTGATTTCGCTAGCGGCCCCAAAAGTCACCGTTTACAAACTCCTAAGACTAAAACTGATAGATTAATCCAAATAAAATTTAAAGAAACTTCTGACTTTAGGGGCATCGAACCCGGCCCTTCGCTTTGGAAGCAATACGCAACAAAAAGACCAACGCACGAAAAAACATTATAATTTATTGGTTAAGATGGTTAAGATGGTTAAGAGCATTTTTATTTTCAAGCTTTACAAATTTACGTCTGAGTAATTACGCGGGATTTTGCTAGGACGCTCCGAAGCACCGTTTACAAACTCCTAAGACAAAAACTGAAGCTTAAATCCAATTAGAAGAAAAAAAACTTTATTAGCGGGAATCGAACCCTGGCCCTTCTGAATTGGAAGCAGATACGCTTAAACAAGACCAACGCACTACATAAGCACTAGATATTTAAAATGGTTAAGAGCATTTTTTAATTTCAAGCTTTACAATTACTACGCCTGGTAATTACGCTTTTTTGTTTTTGTTTTTGATTTTCCCCGGTCCCAATTACCCGGTTTTTGTTATATGAGGTAATCTGAGTGTGGCCCAATTTCAAAGTACAAAGATAAACCCGTTTTCTCAGTAAGCGTATTTTTCATAAAGTACGGAATTCCCTATTTTTTGATAATTTTGTTTTTTCCCGGGTACCCTTTCCCCCAAATTTTTTTGTTTTCCATATTAAAAAGTGATAAAAAATGAGAGTTCAAAATGTATTCCACGTTTAAAAAACCCCTTGTAGCGTTTTCTTTGAAAATTCATTTCTTAAAGTTCAATATTTTTTTGTCATTTTTTTGGCCCCTGGATTCCCAAATTTAACCCCTTGTGTTTTTTACCAAATATTTTATAATGGGTTAAAAGCATGTTTAATTTCAAATTTGTACAATTACCACGCCTTAGTAATTACCGTTTTTTATTATCATCCAAAATTTTTATTTTTTTTCCGGTCCCGTTACCCGATTTTGGTTTTTAAAACAAAGTCCTGCGTCTGAATACATCTAAATGTGGGCCAAGTTTTATATTTTAAAATTTACCGTTTTCTCTGTAGGTAAATTAATTCCCGGAGAACCCTAGCCAGCCCCACCCATCCACCCATCACCCACCCCCCCACCCACCCAAACCCCAGCCAGCCGAAAGGAATTTTTCGATGTTGGAGCCTTTTTTTAAACGAACGAGTTGTCAAAACGGGGGGTTTTTTGTTTTTGGTAGTCAGGACCACAACCAGGTCATAACCCAGTTTAAGATTGTAACTCTTTTGGGGTGGCGTGTGCAATACGAAAAAACCCCCCAACTCCGTACTGTATATAGGGCCGGGGTTTCGGGGGTCGCCTAAGCATTTTGCATCGGGGGTTGGCTGAGTGCGACGACCGTGCCTAGATAGGGCCGGAGTTTTTGGGGTCGCCTAAGCGTCGCATCGCTTGTCTGCCGGGGGACGACCGTCCCCTAAGGTTTTTATTATGTATTATTATGTATGTTGTATGTATGTATTTGTATGTATGTATGTTTTTTGTAGTAGTATGTATGTATTATGTATGTTTATGTATGTATTTATGTATTTTTATGTATTATGTATGTAAATTTTGTATGTATGTATGTATGTAATGTATGTATGTATGTATTTTTATGTTGTATGTTTTGGATGTATGTTTTTGTTTTTTGTATGTATTATGTATGTATGTATGAATTGTATGTAGTAGTATTTATGTATGTATGTATGTATGTTGTATGTATGTATGTTTATTATGTATGTAATGTTTATGTATGTTTTTGGTAGGTATGTTGTATGTTTAAAGTCGTAGTATGTATGTTTTTTATGGTATGTAGGGATGATGTATGTTTTATGTATGTATTTGTTGTATGTTGTAAGATGTATGTTGTTGTATGTTTTTTAGAGATTCTTGATGTTTTTATGTATTTTTTGTTGATGTTGTTATGTTGAGTTTAGAGATTAGGAGTTTATTATTTTTAAGGGGTTTGAGAGATTAGTAGTATGTTTTGTAGATGATTTTAAAATTGATTTTGAGTATAAAGTAAATTATGATTATGTAGAGTATTATTTGAGTTGATTATTATTAAAATTAAAAAAATGTTTTTGATGGTTTTGAAGAGATTAAATTTTTTATGAAATATTTTTAATGATTAAAAAAAAAGTCAAATTTTGAGTTTTAGAGAAAAGGAGGAAAATTTAATTAAGAATTTGGCTTAATTAAAAAGTTGTTTTAATTGAAGGGGAGTTTTAAAATTTATTTTGGGTATTCAAAAAAAAAATAATTCCCAGGTTTGGAAAAATTAGTTTTTAAGGGGGTATTTTTTTTTTTGTTGGGTTTTTGGGTTGGGGGGTAAATTTTTAGGGGAGGGGAAAAAAAAAAAAAATTTTTAGGGTAAACAGAAAGAAAAAAAAGGGGGGGGTAAATTTTTTAAAGGGGGAGAAAAAAAAAAAAAATTTTAAAAAAAATTTTTTGGGAAAAAAAAAAAACCCCCCCCTTTTTTTTTTTTTTTTTTACCCAAAATTTTTTTTGGGGGGGGGTTTTTTGGGGGTTTTTTAAAAAAAAGGGGGAAAAAGCCAGTGCCTTTTGCTTTTTTTTTTTTCCCCCCAAATTTGAAATATTTGATCACCCAATAGATGCAATACACAGTTCAATGTTTGACCACTTTAGAGATCAGGGCAAACCCTTTTTAAAATTTTTAAAATTTAATTCAAGCATCCAGGGTTGCAAAACATAGTACAATTTTTTCACACCGTTTAAAATCATCCCGGACCCTTTTAAAAAATTGAAATTTTTGAAGCGCCCAAATTTCAAATGCAATACCCCATAATGACATTCCAGCGTTTTAAGGGAAAATCTTTTCCCAAAATTGTGTTGATTTGGAAATAATCTACATCTTTAAAAAAATTGTAGGGGAGGGCGTTGGAAAAACGAAACGCCATCACAACATTTTTCAATCACGGGCGAGCCACCTATATTCTATCTACAACGTCAGACCATCAAAAAAGGGGGACCCCACCGATTTCACTCTAGGGGGGGACGGTCGTCCCCCCGGGCAGAAAAGCGATGCAATGCTTGGGCGTACCGAACCCCCGGCCCTATATAAAACCTACAAGAGTTGGGGGGTTTTCAGCTATTTTCACACCCCCGCCCCAAAAGAGTTAAAATTCTTAAAACTGGGTATTGACCTGGTTTGGTCCTTTACAAACCAAAAAAAAAATCAACCCCGATCCGACAACTCTTTTCCTGTGTTAAAAAAGGTTTCTAAACATCGTCAAATTCCTTAAGGCGGGTTTTGGGGGCTGGTGGCTGGGGGGGGCTTTTGGTTTTTGGTGGGTGGGTGGGTGGGGGGGGTTGGTGGGGGGGGTGGGTGGAGTTCTCCCGGAGATTTTCTTTAGCCTACGAAAAAACGGAAAAATCTTGGGAACTTGAAATTTGGAAACATTTAGGTGTATTACAGACGCAGTCCCTTTTGTTTTCCAAACCCAAAATCGGGTAACAGGGACCCGGAAAAAAATCAAAATTTGGATGATAATCAAAACGCGAAAATTCCCAAAGGGCTTTGGTAATTTGTAAAAATTTAAAATTTACATGCTTTTAACCATTATAATATCTTGCGCCCCAAAACAAAAGGGGGCAAATTTTTGGGATGACCAGGGGCCCAAAAATCCCCAAAAAACATATCTGAATTTTTAAGAAATGAATCATTCAAAAAAAACGCTACAACTGGGGATTTTTTTCAAACGGGGAATACTTTTGATATCTCTCTTTATTTTTTCCACTTTTGAATAGGGAAAAGGAAAAAATTGGTTAACGGGTCCCGGAAAAAAAAAAAAATTTAATAAAAAGTAGGAAATTTCCCCGTACCTTATGAATAAGCGCTAAAACCGAGAAAAGGTTTCCCTCTTAGAACTTTAAAACCCTTGGGCCCACTAAATTTGTCCTTTTAACCAAAAACCGGGCAATTGGGCCCGGGGAAAAAAATAAAAAATAAAAATCAAATAAAAATTAAAAAACCCAAAACGGGGTAATTACTCGGGCGTATTTTTTTGGGTACAACTTAAAATTTAAAACATGCTTTTAACCATTTAAATATAAAATTTCTTAGGGTAGTGCGTTGGTCTTGTTGTTACCCGTATCTGTTTTTTTTCCAATGCAAAAGGGGCCCGGGGTTCGATTCCCGATAAAGTCAGAAGTTTTTTAACTTTTTATTTGGTTTAAGTCTATCAGTTCTTGTCTAGGATTTTTGTAAACGGTGACTTTGGGGGCCGCCCTAGAAAAATCAAAACGCGAAATTACTCAGGCGTAGTAATTTGTATAAAAGCTTAAAATAAACATCTTTTAACCTTAAAAATTCAAAACTTAGGGCTAGTGCGTTGGTCTTTTTGTTAGCGTATCTGTTTCCCAATGCAAGGGGCCCAAAGGGTTCGTTTCCCCGCTAAATAAAAAAAGTTTTTTAACTTTGGTTTGGACTTAATTTCTATCAGTTTTGGGCTTAGGATTTTTGTAAACGGTGATTTTGGGGGCCGCCCTAGAAAAATAAAAACGCGTAATTACTCGGCGTAGTTTTTTGTATACAAGCTTAAAATTAAAAACATGCTTTTTAACCATTATAAATATCTGGGTGCTTATGCTTTTGCTTTTGGTCTTTTTTTGTTAGGGTTTTCTGCTTCCAATGCAGAAGGCCGGGGGTTTTCGATTCAGGGGGAAAAGTCAGAATTTTTTTAACTTCTGATTTGTACTTAAGTCAATCAGTTTTTTGCCCTTAGGAGTTTGTAAAGGTGATTTTGGACCCCGCCCCTAGCAACGAAGCACATAATAAATTTCAGATTTGTTCTGAATGGGCCCTTTGGGTTTGTTCTGGCTTGTTTCCGGGGGTGTTCGCACTGTCCAAAACCACTTTAATTATATATCCTATTAAAATATCGATTTTTGGGTTTGGGTTTTTCGCTCATTTTGGGTTCGTTTGCTTTCGGGGCCTGCGGGGGTTGGGCTTGGGTCGCTTTGATTTAAAGCCCCCACTGAAAATCAGTTATTTTAACTGATTTGGTACCCTGTAAAAAAAAAATTTTATTTATTTATTTAAGGGTATCTTTGGGGGGACCGGGGGCCCCAAAATAAAAAAAAAAAACAACTTTGAAACCCAAAAAATTTAATCATTCACCCCTTTGATAGCAAACGAACAAAAAAGATGTAAACCCAACCAAAATAAAAAAATTTGAAAAAAAAAAAAAAAACGGCACCCAAAGCTCTCCTTAAAAAGTCCCCGGGCTGTGAATGCTGTGAGATATAGAAGTTGAGCCACTTTTTATTCTTTCTCCCTATTTTTGTTTTTTAAAATAAGTAAAATCTTTCGCCTGTTCGAGGGGCCAAGCCAACGTTTTTTTGTGGAAAAAAAGTAAAATTTTTAAATGGGAAATAAAAAAAAAATTTCCCTTGGGCCCTTAAATTTTGGGTTTTCATGGCCAAGCCATTTTTTTTTATTTCGAGTTTAAAAATTTTTTTCTTTTTTTCCACAAAAATCTTGGGTTGGGGCTCTCAACAGGCGAAAGATCTTAAATTTTTTAAAAACGAACTTTGGGAGAAAGAATTTAAAAAAACTTGGCTCAAATTTTATATCTCACCCGCATTCACAGCCGGAGAAATTTTGAAGGAGAGCTTGGGTGCCGGTTTTTTTTTTCAAATTTTTTTTTTGGTTGGATTTCCACTTACTTCCCTTTAAAAACGATAAAAAAATAATTAATTATACATTTTGTTGTTGGTGGTTAACTCTCGCCCAAAACAAAATATTTTTTTTAAACACATGTCACCACCTATATATTTTTTTCTACTTGAACCCCTCTAAAATATAGGGCACACCCACCACATACCCCCCACTTCCCGAAAAACGTTTAAAAAGAATAATTTATTATATTTTTTGTTTTTTGGTGGTTCTCTCACCAACACAACATATTTTTTCCACGGGGGGCCACCTTTATATTTTATCTAAATTTGAACCCTTTTTTAAAAAATGGGGCACCGACTTTACCTACCCCCTTTCCCCTTTTTTAAGATCGATAAATAAAATTTAAAAAATTTTATATTTGTTTTTTGGGGGGCCCAAATCTCAAAAAACACAACATATTTTTAATCAATGTCACTACCTTATATTTTTTTCTTTCGTTAGACCTTTTAAAATATGGGGAAAACACGCTTTCCCTCCCACCCCACTTCTTTAAGATTTTGATTAATAAAATAAAAAATTTTATATTTTTTGTTGGGGGTTTCCCCCTCGCCAAAAACAAGATATTTTTTTAAACAAAATGTCAGCCACCTATTAAATTTTATCTACGTTAGACCTTTTAAAATATGGGGGCACACCGACTCACTACCAAATCACTTCTTGAAATCGGGTAAATAAAATAAAAATTATATTTTGTTTTGGTGGGTTTAAATCTCGCCCAAAACCCAAAATATTTTTAATCACATGTCAGCCACCTATATATTTTTTCTACGTAGCCCCCTAAAATATGGGGACCATCCAATTTACATACCACTCACTTCTTGAAGATCGATAAATAAAAAAAAAATTTTATATTTGTTTTTTGGGGTTACTCTCGCCAAAACAAGATATTTTTTAATCACATGTCAGCCACCTATATATTTTATCTACGTTGACCATCTAAAAAATGGGGGATATACCCAAATCACATACCACTTCCTTTTTTGAAGAAAGATAAAAAAAAAAAAAATTATATATTTTTTTGTTTTGGGGGTTAACTCTCGCCAACAAGATATTTTTTTAAACACATTCCCCGCCACCCTTTTATATTTTATCTACGTTTGAAACCCTCTAAAATATAGGGACACACCCCACTCACATCCACTCACTTCTTGAAAATCGTAAAAAAAAATAAAAATTATTTTTTTGTTGGTGGGTTTAAATCCTTTGCCAACAAAATATTTTTAATCACATGTCAGCCACCTATATATTTTTTTTACTTGAACATCTAAAATTTTGGGACATATACCAAATCCCATCCCCTTTCTTCTTTAAGAAAATAAATTTAAAAAAAAAATTTTATATTTGTTGTTGGTGGTTTTAAATCTGCCAAAAAACATATTTTTAAAACCCCAGTCAGCTACCCTTTTATTTTTTCTACAAAGCCCGACCCTAAAAAATGGGGCCCCCGAAACCCCATCACTTAAATTCCTGAAGAACGTTAAAAAAAATATGTAATTATATACTCGTTGTTGGTTACTCTCGCCAACACAAGATAACCCTTTTAATCACATGCCAGCACCTATATATGTTTTTATCTACAAACGCCAGAAACCCTCTAAAAATTTTGGGTTTCAGGTAGAACGAAATTCTTTTTTGGCTAACACCATCAAAAACATAAAGCAATCTGGGGTCCTCCCTCTGGGGCCCCCATTTATGTACATTTTTTTTACCCGGTATAAAACAGAGTTTTGGTGGTATAATTGGGGGGTATAACTCCCCAAACCCCAAATTTATAAAACTTATCCCGCCCCGCATGGGGATAAGAAAATATGTAAACGATTGGGGAACATTTTAAATTTTTTCGGGCTATGTGTAAAAACCCCGGGAAAATTGGGCAAACTCCCCAAAAACAAATCAAAACCGTCTAGGGGCCCTTTGGCCCCGGGTGTAAAATTTATCATAAAAGAACAGTGTAGGGCCCAAAGTTCGATTAGGCTATAGGGCTAGTAAAAAATTAAAATTTAAAATAAAACCCTTTGCCCAAACCCTTGGGCCTCTCCTAGGCAACCCTAGGGCCCGCACGACCTTTTTTTGACACACATTCCGCACAAATAAATTGTTTTGGGTTACTAAAAGCCTTAGCAAAATGAAAAAAAAAAGGTTTATAGTCCTACTATTTCAAATTTTAAAGGAAAATAAAGCATTTTCTTTTCTTTTAATGATGTCACGCAATCTTCTTTTCAAAAAATAAAAAATGAAAAAAAAAAAAGAAAGTGGAAATTTTTAGTGTTATTTTGCAAAACTGCTGAATTTTTCATGGCTGTGGAAAACAGGGGGAAAAAAAATTTTTTTGTACTTTTTTGTTGGATTGAAAATTTTTTTGATTGGATTTAGAGTTGCTCAGGGCTTAACCGGCCTTATCCTGCCATGTCCCCGCATTAAAACCGTCCTTTTTTCCACTTAAAACCCGGGATAAATGTAATGAATCGGGGGCCCCGAGGATGAATCTTTTCTAAAATTTGCAGTTTTTTTTTCAAATAAAAGATAGCCGGGTTTTTTTATAAAAGACGCGTTTTTTAGGGTTTTCAGAGCTGCACTTGAAAACAGTTCTGTGGGCCCGAAGGGTGGTACAAATCTAAAAACAAAAGTTTTTTTATGTTTTTTTTATTTACGACTACAAACAATTCATGAATTTTTTATTATTTAAAAACAAACCAAAAATTAAAAAAACCCTCCCGATCGGGGTTCAAAATTCCCCCAGTCTCCCCCCTACATAGAACCCCCGTCCTCGTAACCTTTTGGGCCCGCGCCCCGATCGTCATTACCTTAGCAGGTATGACGAGGGTATATTTTTTCGATTTGGATAGTCGGGAAAAACTCCTATTCTCCACAAAATTTTCTTATTTTAAATGGGGTTGAAACTGCTTATGTATGTAAACCCTGTTTTAAATTTTCAAAGTTTGAAATTTTTAAAAAAACTTAATTTGATTCCATTTAAAAGATGGCAGGGTTTTTTGGGCCTTTTGGGTTTTAGAAGGGTTTACTGAAAATGTTACACATCGGAGTAGCTATTTTTGGTGGTATCGGGGTTTAAAAAAGCATAACACACCCAAAAAAAAACACTTGCATACTACTATATTTCTCCCGGGAAATCATAAATTTCACCAAAAGCCAAATAAATTTCGGTGGGGGGGGTCCCTGCAATTATAAAAGTGTATTGTTTTTGTGCTTTTGTTTTTATTTTTTTGGCGTTTTTTTCCCTTGGCATGCAAATTTGGCGAGTGCATAATGGGCCTTGTTGTCAAACCCCCCCTTGAATAAAATTACAAAACCCGAAACAAAAAAAAGACAAGGGCAATCCAATGCGCACTAGGGGGCCCTTTGTGCGAACCCGATTTCGGGCCCAAAGGAAACGCCATTAATATCCCTTTTCCCGTTTTAAAAAAATTGTCCCCCGGTTTTAAACAAAAAGGGGAAACAACTTTTTAATACGCAAAGTCTAAACCCTACAAGAAAGGGAAAATGAATAAAAGACCTTATTCGTGGCCTTTTTAAAAAAAAAAATACATGGAGAAACCCCATTTAAAAAAAACATTTTGTGGGTAAAGAAAAATATTTTGACTGATT
Organism: Sweltsa coloradensis; assembly: GCA_024449915.1. Lineage (NCBI taxonomy): Eukaryota > Metazoa > Arthropoda > Insecta > Plecoptera > Chloroperlidae > Sweltsa > Sweltsa coloradensis. The sequence goes on from JAMZAV010012065.1 coordinate 22,312, forward strand.
TAAACCCAAAAGAAACGCGGCATTTTTTTTAAAATGACTCGTTTGGGGTACTTGGTTTTGTCTGTGTAAATTTTCCCATTTTTGCATGCTTAATGAGTCTTTCATGAGGATTTAAAAGTAAAGACAAAAATAGGGTGGGGGTATACCAAACTCGCCCCTTATTCTCTTGGGGAAAATTTAAAGATATATGGGATCAAAAAACAATTCTGCACATCTAAAGTTCATTCAATACAACATTAGAAAATTTATCATATAATATACGTATTAAATTTGGGGGTAGACCAAAATATGTGACACTGCACACCCTTCCTACCAGAAAGTCCATTAGAAAGGGCCTAAAAATTTTTTTTTTTATGAAAAAAAATTTTTTGTTTTTTTTTTGAAGAGCTTTTGGGGCCCAAATATTTTTTTCAAAGTAAAAAGGTTTCCCTTTAAATTTGTTTATCGGAAAAACCAGCTCATTTCACATCGTCCCGGAACCCCTTTTTTAAAAAATCCAATTTTTCAAAAAAAAAAAAAGATTATTTTTGGGAAAGATGTTTTAAAAAGGGATTTTGGGAAAATGTCGCTATCCGTACATTTTAGCATTCGAAATATTTTTCCCTGTTTAATCTTGGAAAAATTACAAAAATTACCTTTTTTGGGGGCCCATTTTACGGTCTGTAACTGAAAAAGGAAGTTTTTTGTAAAATGAGCTTGATTGCGCAATTTACATTCTTATTTGGTTTATTTTTGTGAAAACCCCATAACCCAAGGGGGGACAAACGATATGAAGGGTTAAGGGTGTCCAACTATCCTCTGCATGGTATAAAAAGCTTTGGTTTTTGCTGAGTCATCCCAAACATTCAAGAAGGAAAATTTTTCATCTTTTCGTATCATTTCCTAATTTATCGCAAGTTTAAAATGTTACTAAAAAAGGAACTTTTAAAACCACATACAATATATACATAATATCATAATACATAAATACTACATAATTAATAATACATCATAATACATACAAAATATACAACATATACATATATATATATTTGTATACATAACATATATATTATATATATATGTATTTTTAAAAGAAAAAAAAACCCAAAAAAATTTTAAAAATTTCAAAACGGAAATTTAACACACTCTTTGATTATTCAACATTGTTTTTTGGGTAATGGTAAAAAATCAAAGCATTTTAGTAGCGAGAAAAAATTTAAATTAAGCGGGCCCAAACGATCAACAAAGTGCCTAGCCCCATTGCCCAATTTTTATTGCTGCCCTGCACGTCACCGAAACAAAATTAAGAAACCTGGGGAAAATTTACTGTTTGATTGGTTATAAACGATCACGTGATACTTTGAAGAGATCTGATAGGAATTTGTACCCTTTTATTGCCAGTGTTCAAAATTGTTGGAACTTTTTTGGGATGTTGGGGTTTTGCGCAATCGATTTGCCCGTTAGTGAACTGTCGGCAAAAAATAGCTTGTTCTAAATGTAATCATAGCAAATTTTTGAGCAACAATGTGGACAACTATGTTTTTCTTTTTGGTAGCCGTTTTTGTAAGTGAATTAAAAAAGTGACAAAATCTAACATGCGGGGGGATACTATTGTTGATACAGGAGCATATATTTTTGCTGATTCTATTTTTTACATCCTTATCCTAAGATTTATCCAAACACCAACAAGTTCAGTGACATAAAAGTTTATAATTCAGTCAAAGATAAGAGTTTGGAGAATGTTACATTGTATTATCTTGAGAGGATCCTTTTGGGGCTGGCTTAATAAACAATGTTCTTTTTTTTTTTCATTACTCTCTTCTCATTCTGAAAGCTGCTGAATCAGGGTTAAAAAGTTGCTTGGGGGTTTCACCTTGGCCGCCCTTCCAATCGGGCCGCCGAGGTTTGAAAAAGGATTTTAACCCCTAGTTTTACATTCCATAGTTCACTGTCAAAACATTTTAAAAAAGTGTTCACGGCACTTGGTAAGATAGCTACATTAAATGATTAATGTTTCAAATAGTCTTATTTAAAAGTATAAATGGGAGATCGTTTTTTAGATTCAGTGATTTAGTTTTGTAGCATACCCCGGGGGCTGGTACGGCGGAAGTCACAGTTGGCGCGTGTGGCCTCTACTGATGACAATGTCCGTTTTTAGAAGGGGATTAGGGTACGAAATTTTTCATCAGTACTTTTCAAGCGTTTTGTTTTTCCTCGGAAGTATATTGCCTTTTGAAGTTGGAAACGGGTTTTTAGGGGTTTAGAATACGAGAGGTACCAATTAGTTGTGGTGGGGGAGAGTTAACTAGAGTTTCAAGAAAGTTTGTGGGAGTGCTTTTTGTAGCACAAAGTTTTAGTAGTTGAAAAATTCTTTGTGATGCAGATTAAACTTCTTTTTGATTTGGATCGTTATTGAGTCGAGTTGGCGCGCTGGGGAAATCGTTTTGGTTGAACTTCACTCGAAAAGTGTCGACCGTTCATGATGAAAGTGGCCTAAATTTTAGAGGGACAAAGTACGGCCGTAAAGATTCATCAGTATTGTTGACTGTCAAAATTTTATTGATGATCACAGTTGAAAATTTACAATTGATAGGGTTTTAAATACAGTTTTAAAAAAGAACTTTTTATTTTATTTTATTGTATACCTTGCAAGGTATTATACTGTGGCAAGTAGGCTATGAACTTTTTTTTCCTAATTACAATTTTTTTTGTAAATTAACTTTTAATTACAATATCAAAAAATTTACATCCAAAATGGTTTTTCTTTTCCCCTTTAAAACCCAAAACCTTTAACATTTTTATCTGAATTAACTTAAAAAATCTTTTTAAAACAATTAATTACAATATAAAAAAATAAAAAACGGTGACAAAAAACCCTTTTAGCATCAGTTTCCACCCAACACTTTTTATTTTTCCATTTCTCTCCTTGTCAAATTTTGCTGAAACCTTGTCAAATGTTGTATATGTTTACCCCTTATAAGGGTTCCAACGCACCTCCATATTCCAAAATGCTCCTTTTAAAATTTATATGCTTTAGTTTTATTTCTACATGAATCCTTTTAGCGCCCTTAAAAAATTAATAGATTTTATTTTTTTTTACCAACTGTTGCCCCCAATCTAAATTTTTACCCAAGAGTACTCCCAAGTATTTTCCCTGAGAAAATATCTAGTGTTTTACACAAAAAATTATAGTTTATTTCCGCTTTTTTTTAGCTCTTTTTAAGTGAAAAAACCTTACATTTATTTCCTTTAAAAAAAAAAAGTTTAAACCCAATTTATTTATTTACCCACTTTTAAATTTAGGGTTTTAAGTCTTCTTTAATTATATTAACATTTCTTTTTTTCCCTGTAAACACCCCATCATCCAAAAATTTTTATTTTTGTTTAAATTCCTATCTGATATCACTATAAATATAATAAAAAATTTGGGTCTTAACACACGCCTTGAGGACTCTTAACTCTTTAAAGTTCATTCTAAAAAAGCCCCAACCCATTCACAGTTTAATTGAGGAGGAAGCGAGCGTCCCCACTTGACTCTCATGGTTCGAATGTCGTTTTTTTTCTGTACTTTTTTCGTACAGGTCGATTGTTTTTTGATCAACTGAATTTTAAAACCATGTACATACCCCTAGGCGGTTGCTGTATGATTTGAAAAAAAACCCGATCTTTGGTTATAAAAAATAAAAATAAAAAAAAAAAAAAAAAATAAAAAGTACCGATCGTTATGAAATTTTTCAGGGTCAATAAGTACAACATTCTCTCCTTTTTAAAAATGTTTAGCAAAATCGGTAAAGCCCTTAAAGACTTTTTGGTAATCATATTTCGAAAAATGATGTTAAAAATAAAGGGAGGCAGTGAAGATACAAAATACACTTTAAAAGGGGCATGACGTGAATTAAAACAATGAAAAGTGTTGGAATAGTAATAGGTAAAAATGAAAAATTTTCCTTTTTGGGCCCTACACTGTGTGGTGGGCCTTTGGAATGTCGTACCGGTCTTTTGCACTCCGGTGCCCCCCCCCGCTCAACAACGCGTCAAACGAGCTTTTTTCCTAGTTTTCTTATTTTGTTGCCGAAATTTCTCCTTTGCATTTGTAAAAATGTTTTTTTTTGGGAAATTTAAATAATTATTGCTTTAAACCCCTACCAATATTTCAGGTGTCAGCTATGCCCTGAGTAAACCCTGTTATCTGATTTTAAAAGAACTACAAAAACCCATGTTGGTATACATGCTACTATTCCTTTCCTCTTCAAAATATTTTTAATTTTGAAATTTTTAATCCTCTCCATGATTTTAATCGAAGAGTGGACTGAAGGCCTATGGGCCCAATTATCTTTTTGGCCCTTTTCCCCCCACCTTTAAAAATTAAAATAACAAAGCTTGTTCCACTGCCGGGAAAAGGTTTCCCTGTCTATAATTTTTTAAATAACTTTTTAAAGGACGGCATATCCCCATCCAGCTGTTTGTATAAACACATTATTTATTCAATCATCCCCCAGCTGGGCCCGGTTTCACAAAGAGGAGTTTTTTTCGGAGTTAAACCCTTTTAACTCCATTTTTACTCCTGTTAACCCCAAAAATTTAGTTCGACTTTTAACTCCGTTTAACGAACCCACAAAGCCGAGCTAATTTTGGGATAAGACGGAAGTAAATAGCCCCCACTAGTATGACGCATAGATGACGTTGGGAAAATTAAACCCAATGAGAACACATTTTCATTTTGAACCATTAGAAAAGAGTTTTTTTAAAAAATTTTAGGAACAAATTTAAAATTTTATATAAAAAAAAATAATATGTTATTTACTCGCATTAACATTATTTTTTGATATATTTTTTTTAAAAATTTAATTTTTTAAATTTAAAATGCTAATGTTATAGCACCGTATATTGCTTTTTCCGGCTACCCCCCGTGAAAATTAATTTGAAAGGGTGCTAGAAAAAAATATGATCATTAAATCCAAGGGGGGGAATCGAAGCTATAATTTTTCCTTAACACCCCCAAAACCATCCATTAAAATTTGGAAGGGTTTTTAGCTGGGTTCAAATCTTTTATGACATTTAAAATTTTTTATTTATTTGTTAATTTTGTTCAGTTTATTTTAATCACTTTTTTAACTATTTTTTCTTTCCTCGACCATTTTTTTTCTCCCCCCCAACCCCCTAATAGTGTTGTTATTATTCTCTGGATACCAGTAAATTCCCAGCATAATAGTGAGGTGTCTAGTAAGTTCAGCATAAAAATTTGTCATAAAGGTCATTATAATATGAAAAAAAATAATCCGGGGGAAGGGAAAGCAAAATAACACCCCTTTGTATTCCCAAAACCCCAAAAAAAAATTGGGATGAGCTTTTGGTAAATTTTAAATAAAAATTTGAATATTTCTTTTGCTAATCAAAATTATGTTTTTAGTGTTTTGATCATTCATTTAAATTATTTCAAAACCCCCCGATTATTCATCCCCCCCCTAAAATAATTATACTATAAGTGACAAAAGCACTGTACGTATAGTAAGCCCCCACCATAAAATTGGCATGGAAAACGGGGGGCCTAAAAAAAATGACAATAAATAAATGCTAAGCCAAGCTTTTTTCAACCTACTGCTCTCTACCCCCTTGACTTGGAAATGAGCTTTTAGTCATATTTTATGCTATTGAATTTTTTGATTGTCAAAAAAAAATTTTGTCATTTGATTTTTAATTGGTCAAATTTTAAATTTTTGGTTTATAGAGCCTACTAGCTAAATTTTAAAGAAGGTTATTAGGGAAAAATTTAAGCAAACCAAAAATAATGGGTGGGTGGGGCAGAGAAATTTATGACATTTTTCCAAGTTTCTTTTGCAAAAAGTTCATGGAAGTAAAAAAAAAAAAATTCGCAATATCGCAGTTTGACTGAAGCTTTTTACCTTACCTACCGGTTCCAAGAACATATTTTAGGCCGAGGGGCCACTGGAATTTCAGAAGGGACATTATTGAAGGGCTACTTGTACTTGATATTTTTATTTATTAAAAGATTCAATAGTAAGGACCAAATACTAATCATCATAGAGCTCACAAACCCTCATTGAAGATGAATCTTTTTGCACTGACACTACTTATTTATGGGGCTTGGGGTTCTAGGTAAGACTAGGCTAGCCTAGCGCAGACCCTACAAGACCTGCCTTCACTTTTTGAGGTTAAAACCCTGTAGGCCTAAACCCTTTGGGCCCAGCCCAAAAAAGGGCCCAAAGCATCCCGGGAGTCTTGGGTCTAGGTTAAGCCAGACCCAAGAGTATTTTGCTAGGTCAGGCCTAGCAAAACGTTAAAAACTTCGTTTAGTCCTACCCCCGGGCCCAGTTTTGGGTCAGTTTTTTTTTAAATGAACTTTTAAAAAGTTCATTCCAGCTCAAAAAATGAATTTTTAAAAAGTTCAAGTTCTTTATAACCAAAAATTTTGAAAAATTCAAGTTTGTCAAAAAATATGTACTAAGTTTTTTTTAAATTCTTTTGTAAAAAAAAATTATCACTTTTTTTAAAGGCTGGCGAAATGAAGTAAACACGAGGAAAAACATTAGAGGTGTTCGAATCCCAAACTACTCGCGAGTTTGGTCTTACAAAGTGTTGAGCTGTCTTGATCGTTTTGATGATTTGTCTACTTTCTCGTCGCCCAGCTTGAAAAAATTATGGCAGAAAGAAAAATTTTTCAAATGAATTTTTAAAAAATAAAAAAGTTCTTTAGAAAAAACTTTTAAAATTCAAGTTAATTCATTTAAAAAAAGAGTGATTTCCCAAAAAAAAATAACGCGTTCGCGAAACGCGTTCTTTTTAAAAGTTCCTTTCCCCCAACACTGCTCACGGCCCTGGGGGCCTACCCTACCACAGCCCTGGGCCTAGGATAGCCTAGGCCAAGCCTAGGTTTTTGGCTAGTTGGAATTTCCCTTTAATTTCATCAGATGTAGGGGCTATCGGATGGGGTGGTAATTTGCTTATAGGCCTCACGCGAAAAACCCAAAAAATCCCCAAAAGACATTGAAAAGCATTATTAGTCCTTTTTCTATTTTTCTGTTTTTTGGTGAAAGGGAGTATTTCCCTTTTTTTTATTTTATTTCAATTTTTTTTATGTGTTGTTGTAAATACTCAGTTGTATCACGCCTTTTTGGAGCATGGTTTTCCCAAAGTCTTTTAGAAAAAATACGGTAGGGGGTAACCCCCCATTAGACCGGAAAACATCGCCCCCCCCCCCGTAACCGCCGCAAAAAGGCGATGCCCATAGATCGCCCGGCCATTGACCCTGGCAAATAAGACCGACGGGCCCAAATAAGCCCGACGCAATAAGTCGACGGGCCAATAAACTGACGTTACAGGGGTGGGTGCTGGGGAACAGGGGAAGGATCCACAGTAAAGGGTAGGTGCTCAGGACCAGGGGGATACACATTTACATGTGTGGATAAAAGTACGGGTGTAGGATGCCATTTACAGGTGTAGGGTACCATTACAGGGGTAGGATACACATTACGGTGTAGGTTTGCTCAGGATCGGTTAAGGGATACACGTTACAGGTGTGGATGTCGGAATCAGGGGAAGGATAACAGTTACTAGGAAAGGATGCCGGGATCAGGAAGAAACACAAAAACGGTTAGGATACTCAGGATGGGGGTAGGTACCATAAAGGTGTGGGATTCTCAGGATCAGGGTGGGTACACAGTAACAAAGTGTTGGAAGCTCAGGATCAGGGGGAGTCTCAGTTCAGGTGTGGATGCCGGCAGGTGTGAATAAAAATTAAGGGTAGGATACTCGAAAAAGGTTAGGATACACAGTAACGGGGAAGAAACACAGAAGGGGGAAAGGATACTCAGTTTCAGGGTAGGATACACAGTTTCAGGTGAAGGATGCTCGGATCAGGGGTAGGTTTACACAGTAACAGGTGTGGTTTCCAGGATCGGGAAAAGAACACAGTTACAGGGAAAGGATGCACAGAATCGGGGGTATGATACACAGTTACAGGGGTAGGATTTCAGGATCGGGGGGAGAATACACAATTTCAGGTGTAGAATGCCCGGGATCAGGGGACAGATACACATCACAGGTGTGGGTTTCTCAGGATCAGTGGTAGGATAACATTTAAAGGTAAAGGGATGTCAGTACTTTGTAGGTTTCTGAGGTCGGGGGTAGGATACACAGTTTTAGGTGAAGGACCAGAAACAGGTGTAGGATGCTCAGGATCGGGGGAAGGGATACACAGTTACAGGTGTAGGATGCTCAGGATCAGGGGTAGGTACACAGTTACAGGGGGGGATGCAAAACCCCGGGGGAAAGGATGAAAGTTACAGGGTGGGACCCAATTTAATTTTAGGATGCAAACACCGGGGGTAGGGCCAGCAACAGGGTAGGATAAAACAACACCGGGGGACGGTGCACAGTAACGGGGGTGGATGTCAGAAAAACAGGGGAGATGGAAAAAATCATGGGTGGGATGACATTTACTGGGAGGATGCACATTTACAGGTGGGGGGATGCAAGAAAATTGGGTAGGAGCTCATTTACAAGGGAGATGCACTTTAAAAGGGGGGAGGATGCACAGGTACGGGGGTAGGAGCCAACCCAGGGGGGGATGCACAGTTCGGTGTTTAGACAACACCAGGGGTAGGATGCACAACACCAGGGGGAGGATGCACAGTTACAGGGGGAGGATGCACAAACCAGGTGTAGGATGCTCAGGACGGGGAAAAGGGAAAACCCAGTTTCGGGTGTAGGATGCTCAGGATGGGGGGGGGATCACATTACAGGTGAAGGATGCCCCAGATCGGTTTTTGGCACAGTTACATGGGGGGGATGAAAACCCAAAGAAGTAGATACAAGTACGGGGGCAGGTGCACAATTACGGGGAGGATCACATTTTTAGGGGTAGAAGCACAGTTAAGGGGAAGGATGCACTTTACAGGGGAAGGAGCATTGTAACGGGGGTAGGATGCCAGTTACAGGGGAAAAAGGATACAACCCAGGGGTAAGATGCACAGAACAGGGATAGGATGCACATTAAGGGGGAGGATGCACATTTTAACGGGGGTATATGCACATTTAAAGGGGGGTAGGAGCACATAACAGGGTGGGATCCCCAAAATAACAGGGGTAGAAGGGACAGTTTCAGGGGTAGGAGCATAGTACAGGGGGGGATACACGTTCGGGGGTGGGGTTCACATTATGGAGTGGGATGCACATTTTCAGGGGTGGGATGCACAGTTAAGGGGTGGGATGCACAGTTACAGGGGAAGGAGCACTTTTTCAGGGGTAGGATGTATAAAACGGGGAGGATGCACAACAACGGGGAAGGTGCAAGTTACAGGGTTAGGATGCAAAAACCCCAAAGGGGTAGAATGCACATTTCCCGGTGTAGGATACCAGGGTCAGGGAAGGAAACATTTTTTTTAGGTGTAGGATGTCAGGATCAGGTGTAGGATACACATTTACGGTGTAGGATGCTCGGGACAGGGTAGGATACACAATTACGGTGTAGGATACCATTTTACAGGTGTAGGAGTCGGAGTCAGGTGAAGGAACCAGAACAGGTGTAGGATGCTCAGGATCAGGAGTAGGATAACATTTTCGGTGTAGGATGCTCGGATCGGGGATAATACACAGTAACAGGTGTAGGATACTCGGGATCAGGGGTGGGGGATCATATTTCCCGGGGAAGAGCACATTTTACAGGGGAGGATGCACATTTACGGGGGAAAAGGATGACAGTTACAGGTTAGGATGAAAAAACCCCGGGGCCCCCGGTTTCAAAAAGCGGGGTTAAAAAAAAAATGAGGTTAAATTGGATTTTAGCGGCTAACCCCGTTTGTTTTCAAAAAAAGGAGGTTAGGCAGTTTGGGGGTTTAGTTTAACCTCCAAATTAACCTCTGCTATTTTTTGGGGGTAAAGATTAACCCCGGAATGAATAATTAAAAAAGGGCCCGCCCTTTCTCACTTCGATATTTGATGATAAATATTTTAATTTAAAACATCAATATTGTTAAAATCTCAGACTCAAAAAAAATAAACAAAAAATTATTTTAAGTGTGAAACCACCCCATTCAACATTGAAATATTTTTAAATTTCCCGCGCTTTTTTGGTTAGGTTCGGTACAGGACGTTTTTTTTGTAAAAGACTGGGGACGGACATTGCCCGCAGTTTCAGCAGAGGGCGCGTTGCGTGTTGCCGCTGTCGCCCCAAGGGACGTTTCGCGCTGTGCCCCGTGATCATAAACGGGTTCCTCTCTGATTCAGCGCCAAGAAATAGGCCCGGTAGGACCTAGGTCTACCAGAAGGCCGAAAAGATACCCTCGTTTATTTGTAGGCTAGGCTAGAGGATGTTTTTTGAAAGGTGTAGGAGAAGGCTTTTTGTTTTTAGGCCTAAGTTTAAGAAAAATTGTGGGATCAGTGGAAAAAAAGATTCCTGAATATGGGAAATGGGCCCTAGTACGGTGGGCACACTATCCCACTTATTTAAGACATCTTTGGCATCCTGTTGTTAACATATTGAGTCCCGGTAGGATTTAAGACTATAAATTTGGGGGGTTTTTATGTTTCTAGTGTTTAATTAGTATCGGTCCTTAATAGTAATCATGTGGCTAAAAAGAAGTACTAAAAAAAAATTTTAAAAAAATTTTTTAAGTACTACAAGTACCTCATCAATAAGTCCCTTCTAAAATTTCCAGTGGCTCTCAGCCAAAAAATTCGGGAACTGAGTGGGTAGAATGGGGGGCTGGGCTACATGTTTAGTAAAACGTGAATTAGGCCCAAAAGAGTTTTATTTTTTGATTTCGAATTTTTGTGCAAATGAGAATTTGGGAAATTTCTAATTTGGTTTGGGGCCCTGCCTACCTAACTACTTATTTTTGGTTTTTTTAGTTTCAAATGAGCATAAATTTTAATTAAAAGCTACAAAAAAAAAAATAAAAATATTAACCCATTAAAAATTAGTAGGGCTACAAATATTGCTGTTCATAAATTAAAAATTTGGCCCAGGGCCTAAATATATTTACATAGGCCTACACAGGTTTTAAATTATAAGCAAACCACATGTAGCTTTACATTCAATGTGCACAATAGGTTAGTACCCGTAGGTATATATTTATGTATCAATAACTATGCTGGCCTTTTATTGGGGAATACATTTTGGTTTTGGGTTTTAATTAGTGGAGAAAAAAATTGAATAATTTGTATACTTTTTCAGGGGTGTTGAAAAGAATATCCAACTACCGATACCTGTGCGGCGTGCCCCTCCCCCTATGCCTACCAGCACCTCATTCACCCCGGACTGGACGCCCCGTCAGTGACCGCGTCTAGCTACTCGGGGATTTTAAGTGTGAAAATCAATTAAATTGCGCTACCGTCTATTGGGTCTAATCAACACTCTCAAATCATTTTGTGGTTGTTGGGAACTAATGATACATCTGGTGGGAAAATGACAAGCAGAGCTTTGGTTCAAAATTTCTAAATAAAAAACTATAGAAAATTTATTGCAAAAATTTTTTTTGCATAAAATTTAAAACAAAAAAATTTTTAGGACAGTCCCCCGGGCCCCCATTGCATGCCAAGGGGCCCTCAAAACCTTTTGGGGAAAAATAATTCTTCCTTTTTATACCATATTATTTTTCTTGAAAGCCAAATTTTCAGTCTGAAAAAAAAGATTTTCATGTGGAAACTTAAAAGATGAGGGAATTTGTATTTAGTAATTGTAGGGGACCCGCTTTTATCATAAGCTGTTTTTTTTGGATGTTTTTTTCTAGGTTTTGGGTTGAAAATTTTCTAAAAATTGCAACCTGGGAAGTCATAAAAATTTTTCCTTGCCCAGAGTCATTCGAAATTGAAAAATAGATAAAATTTTATTTATTGTATTAAAATTTTTATGTTTTATTTTTTCCAGAAAAATTTTAAGTTTCTTTTTTTCTATGACCCCAATCAGCCCACTTGGCCCTCCCGGGGAACTGAAAAGTTTATTTGGTTTCCCGTACCCCCCATAGTTGTTTTCTTTGGGGGGCTATCGGGATCTGGGATATGAATTTTTTTAGCTCTTAGGTAGTTCAAAAATTTAAAAATTTTAAGGGGAAAAGAGTAGGTGCCATAATTTTCCGTGCTTCTTCTTTGCAGTTTAATACTATGTATGAAAAAAATAAATAATTTTACATTTAAATTTTGTTTTACCTTTACTTATCTTTAATTTTACAATCTACAATTTCCCTACCATTTCCCCAGGGGTACCCGGATTGATGATTAAAAATGGTGGCCTGGTTGGCTTCACAAGTTCATCATGTTATGGGGGAGGGTTCTTTGACCAGTTGTGTTTTAAATTTTAAAATTTAAAAACTGGGTTATTATTAAAAAAAAAAAAAAATTTTGAATTTTTTTTTAAAAATTTTAATATGGAGCAACCTAGAGGTTTTAAAACTGATGTGTGTGTGTGTATAACATATATTTAAAAAATGGTCAAGAAAAATTATATTATTTTTTTATGTAAAAAGTAAAATAGCAGAAAAACTTTTAGGTTTTAACACCCCCAAAAAAGCGGCCTTATTTATTGTATTTTGTTTTGTGAATTTTGGGATTGTAATTATTGTGGTATAGAAATGGATATTTTGTTAGTTTTAATCATTCAAAATACGTTGACACCCTTTTTTTTGGCAGTAAAATATTCAAATAGCTAAAATCGGGTAACCCTGGTGGCAGGGAGAAGTAGTGGTGAAAAATCGTTGCCCCCGCCATTATTTATTATGTTTAATACAATTTAGAAATTAAAATCCATCCCGATCGTGGTTTCCCCCATTCCAAAGATGGTTCGAAAACCCCCATCGAGATGGATTTTTTTAAATTTTTGAATGTAACTTTTTATAAATTTAAAAAAATTTCCCCCTCGGGAGTGTTTTTCCCCACTAACCAAAAATATAGGAAAAAATATTTATAATCAAATTATTTTGTATCTCCATGCCAAATTTAGTGGCAATGGGAACTTTCTATCCAGTGCTTCATAATAGTAAATTATTGGGTGAGGGTGAAAAAAAAGGGGGGTTTTGGAAGATACTTTTTTTGATTGGATCAAAAAACCCTTTTAAAACATGATTTTTTTTGCAACTAAAATATTCAAAATATATTAAATACGACCCAAGCTCATTCTAACGTTAAGGGTTTTAGGGAAAACTAGGGGTGTAAAAACGCTTGCCTCCCCTTTAAATTTTTTATTTTTATATTTTTTTTAATGTATCTTCAACCCAAAAACATGCTAAAACTCACTTCACAAACATCTCACTACATAGTTAGTGCTGGAATTACGGTTTTCTAGAAAACAATAACATAGCTATTAGGGGGGGGTGGAGAAAAAAAGTGGGTTTGTGGAAAAAGAGTAGTTTTAAAGTGATTAAATACATTACAAAAATTTAAATAAGTAATTTGAAATGTAAAAATGTATTTTGGTACAAACTAATACCCATTCCCAAATTTTAAGGGGTGGTTTAGGGTTTATTTTGATTAAGTTGCCTCTCCGCGGATTTTAATAATCATATTATTTTTTTATCCAGTCAAATTTTTGGGGGTAACTAGAAATGCAATATTTGATGCGATACATAAAAATTTACACTAATTTTTTAAAGAATCATAAAATTTAAAAAAAAATTTTTAATAAAAATAAAATAAGAAAAAAAAATAATTGAGTAAAAAACAATTTTTACATATTTTACTTAACATTTACACTAAAAAAACCAAAGATTTTAATATTAGATAATTTTAAAATTTTGTACCAAAAAAATCTTTAATAAAACTCTTTCTATTGGTTGGTTGAAAGCAAAAATCTTTTGGCTGAAATTTATGCGTCATCAATTGCGTCATCGTTTTAGCTTTGTTTTTTCCTCTGGTAACCCCCACAGTAAAATGCGTTTGTGAAACGGAAACAAGGTTAAAAAAGGAGGTTAAAATTTGGGGGTTAGGTGGGGTTAAAAGGAGGTTAGATTCTTTTCCCCCGAAATTTAACCCCGTTTGGAACCGGGCCCCGGGGGGGGAAAATGCACATAACAGGGGAAGATGCACGTTTCAGGGGGGAGGATGCACTTAAGGGAAAGGATGCACAACACAGGGCTATGAGCACGTTTAAAGGGGTAAAATCCAGTTACAGGGGGAGGATGCAAATGTTACAGGGGTAGGATGCCCCGAACGGGGGGGGGTGCACAGTTTTCAGCGGTAGGATGCACAATTTTAAAGGGGAAGGATGCACAGTTCAGGGTAGGGTCAGTAACAGAGGGAGGTGCACAACACCAGGGGAAGGAGCCCCAGTTACAGGGGGAGGATGCCCCGTAAAAGGGTAGGTGCACAGTTTAAAGGGGGTGATGCACAGTTTCAGGGGTAGGATGACAACATGGGAGAAGAATGCACGTTTCGGTGTGGAGCTCAGGAAACAGGGGGAAGGGTACAAGTTTCAGGTGTAGGATGCTCACGGACAGGTGTAGGATGCTCAGGATCAGGGTGGATACACAGTTTTCAGGGAAGGAATACAGTTACAGTGTAGGGTAAAGTTGCCGGGGTAGGATGCTCTAGTAAAATGTAGGTACACAGAAAAAGGGGGTAGGTGCTCGGGTCAGGGGTAGGGTACAGAGTTACAGGGGTAGGAGCTCTGGATTAAATATTTACACAGTTTAAAGGGGTTTTGGATAATCAGGATCAGGGGGAGGATACACATTGGGTGTAGGTGCTCAGGGGTCAGGGGTTGGATACCGTTACAGGTGTAGGATACCAGGATCAGGGTAGGATACACGTTGCAGGGTAGGATACCGGTCCGGGGGGGGATACCAGTAACAGGGGAAGGAGCCGGACAGGGGTAGGGTAACCCGTAACAGGTGTAGGATTTCAGATCGGGGGGGGATACACAGTTAAGGTGTAGGTGCTCAGGATCAGATGTGGGTACACAGTTACAGGTGTAGGATGCCGGTCAGAGGGGAACAAAAGTTTCAGGTGTAGGTGCTATGATCAGAGGGCGTACACTTACAGGGGGAGGATGCTCAGGATCAGGGGGAGGATAAACAGTAAAAGGGGTGGGATGTAAATGATCAGGTAGGGGGACACAGTAACAGGTGTTGGTTTTCTCAGGATCGAGGGGATACCAGTTACAGGGGTGGTGCTTAGGATAGGGGGAGGATCACAGAGACAGGTGTAAAATACCAGGATCAGGGGTAGGATATACAGTAAACAGGTGAGGGGTTTTGGATAGAGGAAAAGGGTACACAGTAAATGTGTAAGATGCCCGAATCGGTGTAGGGTACAATTTCAGGGGTAGGATGCCTTTGGATCTGGGTAAGGATACACAGTGACAGGTGTAGGATGCTCAGGATAGGGAAAAATACTCAGTTAAGGGGGAGGATGCTCAGTGACAGGGTAGGGTACACAGTTTCAGGTGATGGATAGTCAAAACAGGTGTAGGATATACAGTCCGGTGTAGGATATCAGATCAGGTGTAGTAAAAACAGTCAGGGGGACAATACACATTTACAGGGTAGGATACACATTTTTAGGTGATGCATCTCAGTAACAGGTGTAGGATTACAGTCACAGGGGTAGGTACTCAGGATCGGGGTTTGTAAACACAGTAACAGGGGGACAAAACAATTTTCAGGGGTAGGATACACAGTTTCAGGTGAAGGGAAAACAGTTTTAAGGGGGAAAGGGAAAACAGTTACAGAGTAGGAAGCCAGGCTCACGGAAAGGATACACAGTTACAGGGGTAGGTGCCCGTTACAGGGGAAGTATGCTCATTTCAGGTGTAGGATGTAGGCAGGTGAAAAGGTACACAGTTTCAGGGGGTAGGATGCTTTGGATCATGGGGTTGGGTACCATTACAGGCAAGGATACACGTAACAGGTGTAGGGTACACAGTTACAGGTGAGGTGCTTTGGATCAGGGGTAGGAACACAGTTACAGGTTTTAGGGTGCTAGAAAATGGGGAGGATACTCAGTTAAGGTGTAGGATACACAGATACAGGTGAAGGATGCTCTGGATCAGGGGGTTTGGTACACGTTACAGGTGTAGGATCTAACATCAGGGAGGTACACGTTTCAGGTGTAGGATTGAGGTTTAGGGGGTATTATACCAGTTACAGGGGTAGGGAACCCGAATCAGGGGGAGGATACACAGTTGAGGTGTAGGTGCCAGGATCAGGGTAGGGTGCTAGGCTCAGGTGTCGGATACACAATACAGGTGTAGTATGCTCAGGGTCAAGGGGGAATCAGTAAAAATGAGAGCTCAGGGTTGGGGGAAAGACACAGGTACAGGGTAGGAGTTTAGGTCGGGGAAGGGGTACACGTTTCAGGTGTGGCTCAGGACAGAGTTTGGATACCAGTTACAGGGGTAGGAGCTAGGATCAGGGTAGGATACACAGAGTAGGTGTAGGATGTCAGGATCAGAGGTGGATACACAGTTTCAGGTGTAGGATGCTCAGGATCAGGGAAGGATATCAGTAAAAAGGGGTTTGGAGTTAATGATCAGGGGTAGGATACACAGTAACAGGTGTTGGTTGCTCGGGTAGATGTAGGATACACATTAAGGTTTGGATGCTCAGGTCAGGGTGGATAACAGTAAAGGTGTAAAAATCATAATCGGGGTTTTGGATAACAGTAACAGGTGTAGGATGTTTTTGGATCAGAGGTGGGTACACAGTTACAGGGGTAAGAGCCAGGATCAGGCGTAGGTACCAAAATTACAGGTGTAGAATCTCAGAATCAGGGGAAAGGATAACCCCGTGACGGGCTAGGAGCTCAGGATCAGGGTAGGATACAAGTTTAAAGGGGAGGATGCTGGATCGGGGGGAAATCCGTTCGGGGTAAGATGCTCAGGATCAGGGGAAAGGGTACACAGTTTAAATGTAGGGTGCTCAGGATCAGGGGGAGGATACACATTACAGGGGGTAGGAGCTCAGGGTCAGGGGGAGGATTAAAGGCGTCTGACACCTTCCGAAAATTGTTGGCCCGCCTAATTTGGTTGGTTATTTATCAGTCCCCAAATTCCCCCTGTTTTTGTTTTTTTAGGCTTCTAAACGATAATTACTTTAGGCGGGGGCATGGTTTCCCATTAATACGGTAACTAGGCTACAGATAATTTTGTTCTTAGCCCATTTTTTCTTCACACTGTTCGGGTATTTATTTCCTAAAGTAGGTATTAAAAAATTCCCCCGTTCAAGAGGGATTAACAACAAGTGAGTATAAATTTTTTTTTGGCTATTATGTAAATCGTTCGTGCATGTGTGAAGGTACGGTCAGGTAGAGTTGGGGTCAAAATTATTCGGTGAATTGCTTCCGTTTTTATCTATTCTTTTTATTTAACTATTGGAAAGGGTAGCAAACATAAAACTACTTTATGGTGCTTCTGAAATTTGGAAACTTGCGACCGGCCGATTCAGTTCTCATTATCGAATTTTAAATAGTTTACTAGAAGGTAGCCTCAAAACCCCTATTTTTTTGTTCAATATTCGCCGAGAGTTTGGAGGGTTGGAAAAGGAATTTGGCGTGTGCCCATTTTAAAAAAAGGACTATTTTTTTGTGGGCTCTAATAGAGGAAACAAAACTTGTAAACAGCCCAAAAAAATTCGCATACGCATGTGATACGAAAAGCCCCAAACATGATTGCCTGAGTAGATAAGGCCCTTGTTACCTAGATAATCTCTTACATCGCGGTTAGGGTTAATTTAAAAATTTAAAACGTGTATACCAAGGGCATTAAAATTTGCCTACGCCGAAATAGACTGCGTGTCTCAGTTTTATATTTTCATAAAAATAAAGAATATAACTGACTTTGTTTTTGTTGGGATTGAAAAGAAGATTATATGAAACGATCGCCTATAAGCACTATAGGCCCCCTTTTAAACCGTTTTAAAAATTTAATTTAAATCATGTATTTAGGGGGCATAAGCGAAGAAGCTGTATGAAGAAGAGTTTTTGGGTTTTAAATATCTTTTACCCCAGCACCCTTTTATCCCCATTGCCCTGGAATTTTCTCAAAACAATTTTAGTTTTTTTAGCAACTTTATAATCAGATAAAATTTTAATTTAATAAAATTCTCCTAATGTTAAAACAAAACCCCTCATCTTGACTTGGTTGTTATTTGTTTGCCTTGGGGCGTTGCGTTGAATGGACTATGACAGTAAGTTTTAATTTCTGGTCATCCCCATTTTCTGGCTATAGGGGTGGGGTTTTTCCCTTTTGGTCTAGAGACTAAGCATTAACTGTTTAAACCCAAATACCTCGGGACAGCATACCCGCAAAAATAAATAGAGCCCCCCGGAATAAGCTTGCTGCGAGGGCACGATCCCTCTCCAGAAGGGCAGGAACAACTATTTTTACGGACATATATTTTTCGTTTTTGGCCCCCATCAGGCAGAAAAAAGATAAAGCTTATTGGATGACGTAGCGAGCGGAGCGAGCGTAGCGAAGATTTTTTAAATACACTGGAAAAAAAATCCGGAATGTTTTTTTTTTTTTTTTTTCTTTTTTTTTTTTATTTTTTTTTGGTCGTGAACACGATTCCGGCTAAACCAAATACTCCAATTTCGTGAAATTTTATGGGGGTCTATGAAATTCTGAACGAAGAAATGCCGGAGGAAAAATCGATCAAAAATTATTTCTCATGAAAACGCAATTTACGATTTTTTTCGATTTTTTAAAAAAATTCTTCGATTAAACATCTCTGCTTTAAACGTTGTAACGATTTTTTTAAAAACCTTTAATTTTAGAATTCATATATTCGTGTGAAATTTGAGCGCAATCGAAAAAATTTTTTTTTTTGAAAATCGCAATTTTACGATTTTTAAAATTTTTTTAAAAAATTTTTGATTATAACACCCACATGCTTTTTCCATTGTAAAGTTTTTTTTACAGAACCTAAATTTTTTGAATTTATAACGTGGAAAATTTTAGCGCAACGAAAAATCTTTCTCAGATAATCGCAATTTTTTGATTTTTTCAATTTTTAAAATTCTGACGAATAAAAACCTAATGCTTTATCCGATTGGAATGATTTTTTTACAGAAATTTTAATTTTATGAAGAATATATTCTGTAAATTGAGCGTTTTCGAAAAATTTATTATTAAAAAAAACGCAATTTTACGCTTTTTTCGTTTTAAAAAAAAAAAGCTTATCCCTCAACGCGGGGGGACTTTAAACGTTTCCTATTAGTCAATCAACGTATTTTTCCCCCAAACGACTTCCTTATCAGTAACCGGCCAAATTTTACAGCAATTCCCTTTTAAACCAACGGGCAGATTTTATTCATTTGCAATATCGATAAGTGATAAAACCTGTATTTAAATGCGTCTAGTTTTTTCTCCGTCGCATACGTTTTTGCTGTTACGGTATGATTTTCCCCTTCTTTTTTTCATTTCATTTTCCTTTTCTATTTTGTACTTATTATTTATCTCTTTTGTATAAAAAGTGGCTGTAAGCTTGTTTCCCAAATCCTATGCATTTAAGTTTGGGAATTCCATAAAAATTTATTTTTGGGAATTTTGTGAAAACCCTTTTTTATTCTCCGCGTTTTTTTTAATTTGAAATTTTGTCAGTTTTTAATTTTTGTAGACCGAGGAGTTCCGGAACGATGCTTACTTCTATTAGGTTTTGATTTTGGGAATTTTAGTTTGGGTTTTCCCATTTTGTAATTTTAGTTTAATGATTTCTATCATTTCCCTCGGTGGTTTTGGCCCGATGACTTGACCGCTATTGCCTCGTCGTATGTGACCCCGTGGTTTGTTATCCAAGCAACCATTTGTGCGTCATACGCGGGTTTGCAATTGGTTCCGGTTTCTATATTTATTTGTTTAATATCTCATCTGATTTTATTTTTTTTTTATTTTTATTTTTTTTTTTTTTTATTTTTATTTTTTTTTTTATTTTTTTTCATTACCCAACCATTAAACAACAAAACCGGTCGGGGCAAGTAATCAGTAACGGCCTCGACTTGGGGGTTCCTGGCTTTCATAGGTTATTTACATCATAAAATCGCAAAAGTGTAAGGGATTTTAAGTTCGTGGAATTAAAAGATGCCCAAGTGCGTACTGGTCTCACAAGGGAAAAAATGTTTTTAAACTATGCGGCTTGGAGATTGTGTGAACCTTTTTTAAAGATGCGATTGGGGTTTGGGCCAAATTTGAACCCTGGTAGTCCCATAGTAAAAAAACAGTCACCCTTTTTCCTCTTGTGACGAGACGTGGAGGGAATTTCCCCTGGGTCTGAAAGGGTCTTTAAAATAAAGGCATGGATTCAAGAAGCTGTTAGGGGAAACAATAAAATAAAAAAAACAAAATTTACACTTTGAGTAATAATTATGCACCCTTTAAAATTTTGTTCAAGAGATTTTACAATTTGTCATTATTCTTTTCAATTCAAGTACTGTAATTTTTATAATGTGAACTTGTTTAATTTATGTACGTAATGTTATAATCAGGCCTTTTCTAATATTAGTTATTTGAACGTTTTTATTTTGGGTCTATTGTGGTCTACTATTGGTTTTTAAACGTCGAGTTTTTAACGGTTTTTATTTTCTATTTTTGTTAAAATCGCTATTAATGTCAATTTAATTCCCTTCCTTTTACAATTATATGACTTATGTAGAGAATCACACACATTTTGTATTTTAAAGGGGTATGCTCGTTGTGATATTCCCAATTTTTTGTATATCTTTGATGATCATTGAATAATAATATAAAAATAAAAAAATTTATTTACTTCTTTTTTCGGAGGGAAATTTCTAACGTTAAAAGGGCCCTTAGCGTCGTTTCGGAAAATTCAGTTTTATTTCGATTGATTTACTCTATTTATTAGCCATCTGCCTGATGATTTGCTAAAAAGTTTTAAGCTAGTTTCCTGGTGTTATTTCGTGCCGCTTATTAAAAGGTTGCTGTTTGAGAAGGTTTTTGTTTTTATTTTACTCCCCTACTGAGTGTTTAAACAGCTTGATAAATATTTTCATGCCTGTGCGCGACATCTGCATTTACTAAGAATCGAAAAACCTCCTTTCACGGTTTTCCCCCCCGTGAAAACAAGTCCTGCATAGGGTGACCATTCTGCCGTTACGATTCTATTGGTTTTGATTTCTTATGTAAGTTCCGTTGGGCCTTCGGTTTAAACATGCCAGTCTAAATTTTAGGTCGTAATGGCCTAATCCGTGTCAGACGTCTGGAACGGGGAGCACTATTCCATCCCCGAACAGATTTGTTACTTCCAAACTACAAAATCAGTCGCGTGCCCCGGTCACACTTGTTACACTGGTTAGAGACACAGAAGGGTTTGCCGGTAGTGTCGACTTTGGCCTAGATGGGTACACTTTGGATGATAAAAGTAGTTGGCGCTTTAGCGGTTAGGGCGGTTTAACAAAGGGAACTTGTTGCGTGTTTTTTTATGATTTCATTAATTATATTAGGGAAATATACATTAAAGCGGAGTTAAAAAAAAAATACAAACCTTTAACGTTTCTATCAAAATTTAAAATAAAAAGGGCTTTATACGGAGTTTTATATTTAATTGTCATCATCCATAAACAAATGTAACCCAGAAATCCTACAACGTTTCTATTTAAAATATAAAGGACTTTTACCCGAAATATTAAATATTATGTTTGCCATTCATAAACCAAAAAACCAACTAAACCTTTGACGTTTCTATTTAAATTATAAAGGACTTCATCCGCAAAGGAGATTTATTAATACTAATTATTATTTTTGTCATCCTGAACCAAAAAACCTACAAAACCTTTAACGTTTCTATTTAAAATATGAAGGAATTTCCCCCGAAAAGGAGTTTCATTCATTGTTATTGTTACTATTCTGTTGTTTTAATAGAAAAACATAAGAATAGAATATAAAAAAAAATCGCTTTGACGGAGATTTGAACCATCGAACCCTCGATTAAAAGGTTAGCCCGCTACCATCCTGCCAACACGGCACTACCATTCCGGGCCGCCTTGGGTGGTAGCGACGGTGGCCGCTGTGCAGCAGTCCGGTAAGGAAGGTACAAACGTCCACTGTCCATCCCATCTATGGCCCTATCCGACTACCTTTGCCGATGGCCCGTTCCCTGCTATCTCGCGCGACGAAGCGCGTTGCGCACGCTGTGCTGTGTGGATTATTACCTATCAGCCTGTTGCCCTGTACGGAAGCGCGCGTATATTGATTTTTTTTTTTTTTTTTTTTAACACAGTGCTTGACCGCGAGCCTTTCCTAGCTCCTAGTTACGCCGAAATTTTTTCGTGAATTCTCGCCTCCAGTTGTCCTTCTTCGTGGCGGTTTTCTAGATTGGTTACAGGACACACTATCCTACGACAACTTTCTTACGCACAAAGCGACTGTGTTGGCTCGAGCGCCAAGTGCCTGCCTCTTGTGCCTCTGTCCTCTCTCTCAGTTACCTTTGTTTTGCTTATTAGTTTTCCTCCTGGTTCGTTACGCTTTATTCAGTATTCGTAGGAATGTAGTCCTGTCGTAGAACGCGAGTCGCTTGCTATTAGTATTATCGTCCTCAAGGTCCAAAATACTTTAATTTGAAATGTTTAATGCCAAGATGTGGACTTGGGTGACTTGGGTCCTTGAAGTCCTCACGAAAATGACTGACCCTTTTCAAGATTCATTATTGGTTCTAGTTATTTCTATTTATTTCTATTATGGTGTCTTCAGGGTTTTGTTCACCGATAGCGGCCGTATTGATTTTCGTGAATGTATTTCTGTAGACAAAGTGCCCCTTTATATTATTATTATTATTGTTATTATCATTATTATTATTCATATTATTATTACTGTTATTATAATGATAATTATGTCATGATTCGAGCCTGGGGTAGTAAGATATTAAAGGGCTACCACCACTTGAAGTTATACTGCTTCAAGACCAGTTAATTTACGTAATCTACGAAGGTTAGCGTGCTGTTATGAAATCGAAGAGAGTGGGAAGGTATGTACATTGTAACATTGCCGAATTATTATTTTTTTGGATTAAACTTTGACATAAATGATAATCAAAACTGAGATATGTTTTCTATTTAACACATTATTTATTAATACATAATTGTGAGTACAAAGTAACTGTTAACTCACCAGTCACCAGATAACTGTTGATGGTTGATGGTATGGTTCTGTATATACAGACTGATTAATATGGACACTCTATGGTCAGCTATCGTATAGATCGACTAGTTCAAGGGAGCCACGAAGAGAAGCTAATTTTTATTGGGAAGCTGGGCGCTTTATATACAAAATTCTTGTGGTCTAATGACATAAAATAGAATACTTTCCGTGCGTAAGAGTGAATGACATTTGACAGTATCTATGGTGGTACAAGTGATAGCTGTGTGTTAGTTCAACCTTGTTAGATGTTTTATAGAATATTGCGTATTTCTGACACATACAGAGAGGTGACTGATCCGTGTCTTGCTCGAGGCAATCACATTAGTTGTAATGTGAGGTAATTTAGATAAGCGAGCTTAATGAGTTGTTATTCCAAATGTTGAGCATGGATGAAAATTCTGATGAAATATTGTACGATTGTAAGCAATGACAAAAGTTAATATTTATGTATTAAATATAATGATAGTCGTCGCGATTAACCGCCCCATGACAATTACTACCATTATTATTATTATTATTATCATTATTATTATTATTATTATTATTATTATTATTATTATTATTATTATTATTATTATTATTTTATTATTATTATTATATTATTATTCTGATTTCCCGACGTAGCGTCCTCACTGTGGAAGACATTTTCAAGGGATTACAACCACCACGACGCGACGAACATCCCGTCAATGTTTGATAATTTTCTCTTCATTATATCGGGTCGCGAAAGCATAACTTGTGAATATATTATTATTATTATTATTTATTATTATTATTATCATTATTATTATTATTATTATTATTATTAATTATTTTTATTATTATTAATTATTATTATATTATTATTATGATTATTATTTATTATTATTGATTTCCGACTAGCGTCCCTCACTGTGGAGACATTTTCAAGGAATTACATACCACCACGATGCTACGAAACATCCCGTCAATGTTTAATTTCTTCTTCATTTTATCGGGTCGCGAAAGCATACCTTTGTGAATTTATTATTATTATTATTATTATTATTATTATTATTATTATTATTATTATTATTATTATTAGTTAATAGGCCTGTACTACTGGATTCATAGAGGTGTGTTTTAAATGGTTTATTTTTTTTTCGGTCTCGTTTTGGAATTGTAAAAAAGTGGCGTTTCATGTTTTTATTGTATCTCCACATTTCTCGCCTTGCAAAACATGATACAATTAATCATATTTGTCCTAAATCCATAGGGAATTGTAATATGTGCATGAGTTAACGCACAGGTTTTATCTCGCTGTAACCACCGAGGGGATTACTCCTGCAGTCTGTAAAAATTTAGTGAGACTACAATAGCACTATTTAATGAGAAGGAAATCATATTGCAAGTATTGTTTTCACTAAAGCTTGTTTTTATCGGCAAATTTGTAGTGAAAAGTGACTAGGAATAGAATATACTGTGTTATTTCCAAAGCAATTGGCAAAATATGGTTTTTGTTTACCAAATTCGGGCGAATATGGTTGGTACTGCCATTAAGTGGTGTATTTTGGTTTTTATTTTGGTTGTTTTTTTGACGCAACACACACACCTTCTAACTGATTCATCTTGAGATGTGAAGGCCGAGCGGTATAGTTTTTATTGATTTTGCTTGGGCTTTGTCTAGCTGCACTAGAACTTACATAACAAGGTCTCCTACTGTGGCAGCGCGTTATAGCCCTACGTTTGTTACAACATATATATATTTTTCGAAGAATGACACCTCTAATTAGTAGAAATTCCTTGGTTCATTTGCATACTCGTAGGAAGTGCCTCTAACTTTTACTTTATTATTTCATTAACTTTTTACGACGTATTTAAATGAGAGCGTTTTTGTCATGGATGGGACCTAAATTGTACTCATGTCTTGACATGGCGCATACGATTATGCTGTTACAGAGAGAGAGTGTCGGGGACAGGGAGGTTAGTAATTGTTTTAAGCTTCCTCTGTTCGATGCGCGACACGCATATTTTCTTTGGTAGGGTAATTGTTTTTTTTGTTGTATCTAACTTATATCATATGCAGTACACATGTTTCTAGTGCGTTTAAAATTTTGGTTTTCAGCCTCGTGTGTAGTGTCCCATTTTTATCTGGCTTCATTTTAAGCTGACTGTATGTGCTAACATTGGTTTTGGATCTTGATGTGGTTTTTCTTACATAATCTAAACCGGAATCTGCCCAATTGTGTTGTGAGCGGCTAGTGAACTGGTTGATCAGCCCTTCCCTACTCCGTCACAGACAATTAGAGCATTCCACTCATACTCGTATATTACTAGGGGAGACGTTCGTGGCACTGAGACAACACGTTTCTACCTTAGCAAATTACTTATTAGTTCTCCGTTGCTATTACCACGAAATGGGACGTATTTTTATGCTACGACTACATCGCAAGTTTGTTTGTCTGACACCGCAGTTTACGTATTTTTACACGCCCTTATCCATGATAGGCGTTTTGCCCAATAATTTGTCGTTAAGTATCCCTGCTAGCTAGCTTACGTCCAGTGGAACTCACATACTGTTTCCGCGATGTATAACAATGTTAATAAATAAATCTTTGTTTTACGCTTTTTCATTCACACTGTTCGTGAATATCAGTTGCTAAATATGCGTGTCACCTCTACCTTCTGGTAGATATCCACTAAATTCAACGAATCTAATTTTAAGTCGTAATTTTACTAGCGAGCAGTCCTTGGATATACCTTATGTGAAAGAGACTGCTCACGTTATAGGTACTCTGTATACTCTCTGTTATCCTGTACGTGGCTTACTAACGGGTTCACAGGAACTTAGTCAACACTACCCAGACTCACCATGTTGAGACGCCTTCACCTGTTCCATACAGCCGTTCCTGTTGCTAAACCACATCCGTCTTCACCGCGAGCAATGTACTGAACCACCCTATCTACTTCCCCGTAACAGCCCAAGCTCCAAGGTGCTTGTGGTTCCATGGTGATACTTGGTTTTTAACTTTTCTAGACTTCTGTCATGGTTTTTTATCTGCCTTATTTAGGCGTGTTCTTTTACCGCGTTCGCGCGGTGTCCCAACTATTTGGATGATATAACCGTTGATAACCTGCATACGAACTAGCGTCACACAAGTGTCTTATGGCCATGCTACAGGCAAGGGTCTATCTACGTTCGTTTTAGCTTAGACCAAATGTTTCTTTCAAGGTTTCGTAACATTTTTTAGCGACACCTGTATACATTGGATTCAAGTTATTGTTAGTCCACAATTGGAAACTTACTCATATCTTGGCCATTTTAACATTTTATTCCCTAAAGTTTGGCGGAAAGTTTGCATGAAAGTTTGTAGTTTTATATTCCGCTCCTTGAGCCAGAAATGCATTCGTCGCTCTACCTTGTTCAGGTGTTGGAAACCGCCTTGCGTGTCGGTAAGTCTATTGATTTTATTCGCACTGCACTGCAGTCATGTAGGGGTCAAACCACAGTGGCTCGCGGCAGATTAGTCAATAATCCAGCGACCACTTGTCTCCTTCACTTTCGCTCACAGATTCAGCTTTGTGGACATTTAAGCCGCGACAGGGAGCCTTGCACACAATCATGCACACCGTTCATTATATATTTTTGAACTACATTCTCTCTATCCTATACTCACTTTCCAAACTTTTATATGTTTTTCTTTTGTTGTGGCCATGAGTTAGGCAAAGCTTAACCACTGTTTCCTTACTGTATTTTATTTATTTCGAGCCGTTTTCCCTAACTAGACTAGAATTTCGGTGGGGCTACGCACGCCCTAAAGCAACGCTGAAAGGGTGTTTCATGAGTCCTGTCTGCAAATTATTCATCACACGCGCATGGACCGGCACGGTTCGTGTGGTACAAGTAAAAAAAAAAAAAAAAAAAACATTCATTCTCCCAAAACTAAACCTACCACAATTCTGACAATCAGTGTTAAAACTCTCAACTAACCTATCAACAATTTAAAACAATTGATTTTCGTAATCCCCTACCTTTTCTTTCTCGAGACCTTGCATCGCCATGGCTCTACATGCATCAGCAAGTGGGTGCGTAAATAAACAAAATTCGTTAACATATCGCGTCCGATAGTTTAAAATCAACCTTGCACTTTTATCTACATAATAAATTCTCTGAATTCAATTTTCAACTTCACAGAGGGCCTCTCTTTTACACTCGTAATTCCTCTTATTTTAAAACTCTCATCCCGTCTTCTGCGGGGTAAACATTCAATCGCCCATAGCCATGGGGGTACCATACCTATGGGGACCCTACCTCCCGTTTCATGCGGGGAAACACTATAATTGCCCTTAGCTATGGGGGTACCATACTATATGGGGATATCTCACATCCCGTCTTCTGCGGGGAAAAACGTTAAAACCTCCCATCTCTAATGGGGATATATACCTCCCGTCTTCTGCGGGGAACACACTAAGCCTCCCATATCTAATGGGGACACTAAACCTCCCATATCTAATGGGGACACTAAACCCTGACTACCAATACCTACGGTATTCTCTGGCACTTTCGCAGGGTCTCTACACAGCTAGACTTCACACGGCTATCTCTCCCTGACTACCAATACACCTAGTATTCGCTGGCACTTTCGCAGGGTCTCTAAACAACTAGCCTCTACACGGCTATCTCTCCCTGACATATAACCAATCACCTAGTATTCGCTGGCAACTTTAGCAGGTCTCTAAACAACTAGCCTCTACACGGCTATCTTGCTTCCCTGACTACCAATATACTCGAGTGCTCTTGCATCTTCATAGGACGATCGCAACACGACACTACTACGCTCTTAATCCCCCATTAGCGTCCCGAGGGTGCGCCTTAACTAGGCTTAATGGTTTTCTTTGCCGAAAAACCACTGCGTCTTGGTATGCGTATAATCACCTGCCTGGTTTATAAATGTTCTCACTTCGCCTTATCTGTTGGCAATCTAACGCAAAATTTTTCTTAGAGGTAGTGGTGTGCAGGGGCATTTGCGCCTACGTTTGCTCTAGATATTAGATCCTAAAAAATTGTTTTGTAGAACTATTCCCAACTAAGGATGGCGTGATTATTTTAAATGCCCGAATATTTTACGCCTATATCTCCAAAGAATGGACTGAATAAACTATGCGTCGGGCTAGCGTCGCAGGCTAGGGTTTCGTTTGCTACTATCACCTGAGCCGCGCGTACTCACAACGGACACGCCCAAGTACACACCACAACCGAAGGAAGGAACCATCCATGCATGTTATCTGACACTATACATTTACAGAGGTCGTTAATTTTTCACATGATTTATATTCTTGGCAATATTTTCTGTTAATATTTAATACTTCTGTTCTACTGGCTACGTTTATCCTAATATTAGTCTCGTTTAAAAGTCACTGGCACAGTTTACTTCTGTGCTTCGTCTAACTTCTCTTATTATTGATTAGTCCCGTTATGGTGATGGGACTGTGTGGACGCTCCTTGATTCCTCCTTTCAAACGCTTTAAGCCTCGTATGGCCCATTCCTGGAACTGTACCTATTTCCTCTTGTCGTTACTATTTCCTTGCAGTGTTTATTGAAGTCTTACACGCGTGAGTATGCCTGCCCACCAAAAAAAAAAAAAAGAAAAAAATGCCCGCAACCGAAGTCCCCCGCCAAAAAGAAACACACAGCAAAAAAAAAGGCAAAGCTTAAAAAAAGATCTTATGAGTTCAAGTCTCTCCTTTCCTCCTAAACTGAGTCGGGGTGCGTAGCAGGTCTGGGAACACCAACTCCCTTGAAAGATTTGTAAGATTTCCGCTCCAGGAGTAACTGTCTGGCGATCTTTTTATTGGGTCATAACGCTACCCTAAGCTATGTATGTGTTATGCCGGGGAGTCCTAGTAGTTCAAATATAATTTATTCAAGCCGCCGGCGGCGTGCCCCTGGGCCCTTCGGTGTGATTCGTCGGCCTTGATACTGTTCAGGAATCTCTAGACGTAGCTACTTCCAGCTATTTCCGTAATTTACGGAGCGTTCGTGTCTGGGGGTTCAGAGAGTTGCCTTAACTCGATCCTAATCTCTCGTGAATATCCATGAAGGTGATTCCTGACAACTCAAGCACGAGCCGATGTTGTCTATACGAGCAATTAACCCTGGCGTACTTTGTTCACTCCTGAATGCAGTAAGTGTTTCTCTTTCATTAATAACTATTCTGATATAGCGCTGCCTCAATTACGAGTAGGTGTTTTCCTCGTTGAGGGCCCTTGATACTATTTCGGTCTCGACGGGTCCATATACTTCAGGTACGGAGCCTACGCTTTCTCTTCTTGAAACTTATTTATGGTTCCCACGTCCTTCCTCATATATATTTTCCTCTAGTTGGGTGGATGGAATAGGGAAACTAGGATTTGTTTGGTTTGTGGCTACACCCAGCCGAGCAGACGGCACCCTAGAGTGTTTTGCACTCTTGGATGGACTTTCATCCGAAGATGACTACTTACTGTGCTCGGTGGGTACTATGGAGGAATTGTAGGAATTTGTGACTACTTCTATCCGGGCTGTGTGCCCAAAGGCAGTTACCTACTTGGCCCGGTAGAACCTAGGGTATGCAGGAATAGGAGAAATAACAAGGAATTTGTAGGATGGATCCTACACTCCACTCAAAATGCTCCACTTAATTCCCTTCCTGTATGCTTCCCCTTTCTTTTCTCACAAGTCGAGTTTTTCTTGGCTAAAATCATTCGATATGTCATATGTCATTGTACTGTTTCATTGCTGCTACAAAAAGGTCGTACTTTAGTTCTCTCTAACAAAGCGGAAACTCTTCTTTAATAGCACTTGTACTATCGCCATAGACCTGTGCGTCGCACCTACGGCCTTCCTGTAACCTTTCTAATCCTTGTTTTCGATTTGCGTTTCAGTAAGCTTATTTAATCGCGCAATTTCTAGGTGTAGGAACCTTAAGTGTACGAGGAGAGAACGCCACTAATCTACCACAGCCCACATCGGCATTTCTAAGCACTTTCTTATACTCCATTCCGTATTATTCATATATTTTAAACTGTATAAAGGCTGGGTGACGGCATGTAACAATCTCCTGACAAGTAAATAATTCTCATCTTGTTAAAATGCACTCTACACATTAGAAAGTTAGGACTGTTTTTCTGAAAGACGAATTCTGATCACACGTCACGCCCTGTGCATAAGGTAGATTTGTACAGTGGCTGGCCGTGAGAAAATAGGTTGACACAGCAAGAAATTTTCGCGATTACAGATACTATCTTTAAGAATACAATAGTATTATGGTTATAATCAGTATAAAATGAACATTGTTTGGTAAGCAATTCCAGTTATTCAGATGATCCCTACTTCTGACACCATTGTTGACGGGAGGATTCTGCTAACTACTTTAATTATAGATTTGACTACTTTAGTTCACCTATTTTCATCCGAAATGGCCTAATTACTTCCTTACATTCCTCATTGTCCTTAGCGCGAGGGGAAGGACCAAACGGTCCTCGGAAGAATCAAAGCTGCATCGAACAAATAGGACAACAGACGTTTTCTCTACTACATAAACGTTATTTATTGCAAAAACGTTTACAGCTGGTTGTTAATGCAATATACTACATGTTGCGGCAACAGGCCGAGTTTAATACATTTCAAGGTTGTATAGTTCTCAACATTTACAACAATGTTGTATTATTGGAAGGACACCTGAACAACATCTGCTTATTAAATATTCTCTAATGACATCGAAAGAACCAGTTATATTTTACAATCTGAACACACATGTTAGATCTGCAAGCACTATTGATCGCGAGACAAGCTTGCGTGTCTAACGACAGTTCTGCACAAAAAGAAGAATTGGGTGTGGTCGCGGCCATCGCACGCGTCGCCTAGGTAACTCCTGCAAACCACTGAAAATCTGGTCTATTCTTTCTAACGGCGGGCAAGTTGTATGAAACAGACAGATATTTACCATATAAGTCGTAGCGAAGACGTGCCTAACTAAACCTCTTATGAATGGTGAAAAATGTCCAAGTCTAAACTGACTGCACTGAATTTACTTCACGGTTAAAAGTTGCAGTTTTTCCTAGTGAATACTTTCCTGGGCCGTGGGCTGTTACAGAAAGCTTAAAAAGCTTTCAGAACACCCAGGCCGGTTCTGTTCTAGTTGTTCGCAGCTTGAAAGGTTTTGCTGGATTAGAGAGACCGAGCTCCGATGTGCAACGAATATTTATAACTTCGTGACCTCGGGTTAATGGCCCTTTGAGTGACCCCTATTGGGTCGGCCTGTGGTACTCGCAGCGCCCCCAATCTTCCTAGTTTTCCGATAATGGTGGGTTGAACAGTTTCCAACGGGTTGAACTACAATCAGGGAAACTATGGATGTGTGAAGGGGTTAGGGGTTACGAGGTGGGTAAGGATATCTACCACTGACTTTGCGAGCACAGTTGGTGACATCTTCAAGTGCGCGTGCTGCGGTGACTAACCTATTGTTTAGGCGACGCCTCTGACTGTGTGCGCTAGATCACGCTTCTGCGGTATGATTCTTGGCGGCGGCTTTTGTAAATCTGACCGGCGTAATTCGCCGCGTGGAGGATACGGCGGAGAGAGGGGGGGGGGAAGAAATCAATGTCGGTCTTACCTAGGTGAATGCCCTTGACTGAACGCGAACTTGGGTTAGCAAAATGCCTACTCGGGGATTCGAAGTTACATTAACGTGTTCACAAAAGTGTCCACGTCTGGTCTCGAGTTTTATACTGATTATTTTAATTAAAGATGTTTATCTCTAAGCTCGACACGCATGCAGAGTGTGTAAGCCCGCGGCTAACAGTTTGTTTATTGATTAGCCTGGCTAGCGGCTACTTACTTATTTAATCTAGGAGGCACGTACTTTTTCTTGTGGCTGTCCATGTTTTCACAACAGATTACTCCAGGATCAGGTGTAGTAAACACAGGAACAGGGGTACAATACACATTTACAGGGGTAGGATACCTCAGTTCGGTGGAAGGATTACACAGTTTATGCAGAGGGAAGGATACACAGTTACAGAGTAGAAGGCTCAGGCTTCACGAAAGGATACACAGTTACAGGTTGTAGGATGCTCAGTTACGGGGAAGTATGGCTCAGTTACAGGTGTTGATGTCATGATCAGGTGAAGGATACACAGTTACAGTGGAGATGCGTAGATCATGGTTGGATACACAGTTACAGGTGCAATGATACACATACAGGTTGTATGAGATACACAGTTACAGGTGAACGGTTGCTTTGGATCAGGTGTGGATACACAGTTACAGGTGTAGGATGCTCAGAACTGGGAAAATAGAGGGAAGAAGGATAATAGGATACTCAGTACAGGTGAGATACACAGATAAGGTGAGGATGCTCTGGATCAGGTGTAGGATACACAGTTACAGGTATAGGATGCTAACGATTCAGGGGTAAGGTCACAGTTAAAGGTGTAGGATGGCTGAGATCAGGGTATTATCACAGTTACAGGTGTAGGATCCTCAGAGTCAGGGTAGGATTACACAGTTGGCAGGTGTAGGATGCTCAGGATCAGGGGAGGATGCTCAGGATAGGTGTCGGATACACAATTACAGGTGTAGTATGCTCAGGATCAGAGGTCGATATCAGTCAAAGATGTAGGATGCTCAGGATTAGGGGTAGAAGACACATCAGGTGTAGGATGTTTAGGATCAAGGGAAGGATACACAGTTACAGGTGTAGGATGCTCAGGATCAGAGGTCGGATACACAGTTACAGGTGAAGGATGCTCAGGATCGGGAAGGATACATAGCAGTACAGGTTGTAGATGTTAATGATCAGGTGTAGAAAGATACACAGTAACAGGTGTTGGTTGATCAGGATCAGATGTAGGATACAGCAGTTACAGGTTAGGATGCTAGGATCAGGGTAGGATACCAGTAACAGGTGTAGATACTCATAATCAGGGGTAGGATAATAGCAGTAACAGGTGTAGGATGTTTAGGATCAGAGGTGATACACAGTAACAGTGTAATATGCTCAGGATCAGGCGAGGGGTAGATACACAGTTTCAGTGTAGGATGTGCTACGGCAGGATCAGCGGTGAGGATTCACACTTACAGGTGTAGGATGGCTAGGATCAGGGGTAGTTATGCACAGTAAAAGTTGCCAGATGCTCAGGATCAGGGGAAGGATACACAGTTACAATTGAAGAAGCCTCAGGATCAGTGTAGGATAGACAGTTACAGGTGTACGATTGCTCAGGATCAGGGGTAGGATTCACAGTTATCAGGTGTAGTATGCTCAGATTGTGACACCCCGGCTTCTGCTCGTGGAGAAAGGGCGTGGGCCAGTCTGTCTGGTCGTACTTCCGTGTTTGTACAGCTGTTAGGCGCCATGGGGGGGGGGGGGGGGGGGGGGGGGGGGGGGGGGGGGGGGGGGGGGGGGGGGGGGGGGGGGGGGGGGGGGGGGGGAGGGGGGGGGGGTGGGGACGTAATTCTAAAAAACTGTTACCAACTAGTACTAGTATCAACAGTGAATGACGATGGACTAAAATGATACTAGAACACGAAGAATGTAAAGATCGAAAGATTTATTGTCGGACAAGTGCCGACGTTCGTTGGATGGCATAACCACAAATAATATAACATAAAAAACAATAATACCCACTGAGTACACAATTAGCCTAACATAATACAAGGTCTGCCCTCTCTAATGAGACTAGTTCGGCCGCCACTGCACTTACCGGAAAATTATAATAATAATAAATAATTTATTATTATTTCTAAGCGTTTGGGGTCAGGTAGCAACATATAAACCCACGATTTTTTGACGTAACCTTTGCCCCTACCTAAAACTATAGAAGATACCTATTTTGTAGGGAATTGAATGGGAATATTTTGCCAGTGAAACATTTTGTCTATCTTCACCATATGGTAGATATCGATAATCAAACACATTTTTGCGCAGCCATTTTTTCAATGACGCGGCCGGAAGCTCCAGTCCGATGTAGGGGAGTTTTAGTATGTGCATAAGTATCATTTAAGGAAGGTCTCTGCAAATTCAGCGATATCGCATTTTTTCCTCTAAACGTCCATATCATATCTTATTTGCCAGGATTATAATAAGAAACTAAAAAAGATACGTTTTTTTTCATTTTTTTGTAGTTAACTGTATGGGCTTTTTTCATATGGGTAGTGTTCTGCACGTGCTAACTTAACTATGTTCTAATGTTGGCCTCCATGTCCTACTCAATTTTAACCCATCGTCTTCGTGAAGTTGTCGTTTAATGTCTTTCTATTTCAATAGCTTCATGTATAAGCCGAGGCGGTATTGTTTAACTGTGCTAGTAGAACGTGTGTTATCAAGTTGAATGTTATACAAAAGTTCAACCAATGTCCGCTAAAAGTTGATTTCAACATGACCCAATCTTGTGTGACTTTTTATGTTCTAATGTCCTTGTTGACACCTTTCTACAGTCTGCTTGAATGTACATGTTATTACAAGCCCCACACGGTATCTCGTACACTCCAGGTACATCCAATGGGTTTGTCTTGAATTCATTGTTTATTAATACTGCCCCGAAGAAGTATTAGAGTCCTTAGTGTAGATTCGGATTCTGTTTGAATTCGTTAACCCAGTATCCGGCAACCCGATGTCATCCCTAATGACTAGGACCGAAAGTCGTTGTAGAAGAGTGAGAGAACCTACGTGTTGAGTCCCGTGAACATTAAAATTGGATTTAAGTTAGGTAATTATTTTGTGGTTATAAAATAATAGGGTTTTTAAGTTTTAAGTTTAGGGCACGTCAGCCTGTCGCGCCTAATGCGCACTTTAGGCCAATATAAGCTAGGGGAGGTCTAAAGGTAGGGGAAGAAAAGTAATGTTAGCGGGTACACGAACACATGGCTCACTCACTCGTCTAACAACGACTTGCGTTTTCCTAGTATAATCCTTATACAAACATTTGTGGTCACAGACAACTTATTGAACAGATAGGCTACAACACCCCAGGCTTTAATGGAACTGCCGGTGTATGACCTCTTAGAACAGTACTTCCTCCACGTCAATGTATGAAAAATTAAAGACGATTCCGTCTGGGCTCGGGGTAGATTGGCCAGAGCATAGCTCTGCTGATCGTAAAAGGCGATTCAAGAGAAAAGATCCACCTCGCAAACATCACTAATAAGGGAAGTATATTATAACTCCCCAAAACCCGAGCTCAGCTCTTGCAATCGTCGTCGGGGACACCTCCCCCTTCCCTGACGACCTCCCGACGACGTGGACATACACAACGACGATGACAAGAGCAATGCGAGCCACGACGTGAAATCCCCTTCCTCCCTTACTCCATGGCTGGTGTTCCGACCAGCATGGGCCCCTCCTCCCCCACATCCCCTAAGCTAGAGTCGTGCATGACGTTTGACGCGTCCTTAATCCAAATAAACCCAAATAATAAATATTTAGGTCTAGGCGAACAGAGGAAAGTCGGTTTATAGTTTTTGGTTTCAGGGTGCGTCAACCGTTTGTCCGTCGTACTATTATGAAAAAGGAGGGTCCATACGTCCAATTTAGTTTTTTAGTTTGAGGATGTAAGGGTGGCGACAACCGCTAGGTCAAAAATCAACCTATCTCTTGCCTAGAGGATATAGGGAGGAAAATCCCATGCTGGTGCTGGGTCCAGAAAGTATCCATCCACCAGGTAAAGGTGAAGAAAGGGAGGGTTCTCGCGTCGGCTGGTCGTCATCGTTCCTTTGTCATCGTTCGTTTTGTCCGTGGTCGTCGTCGTTGGAAGGTCGTGCATAGAGATATGGGGGGTCCCGACAACGACTGCCAGGGCCCAGAGCTCGCATTCTAGTTTCGGAAAGTAATATACTGATAACCCGAACTTATCAGCTGATGTTTCGAGATAAAATACGTCCGCACTGTTTCTTGTAGATCATCACCGAGCCCAAAGGAAGTTATAATAGTATCCTTGATAGCAGCACTGGCCCAGCATTCATTACAGAAAGTCAAAGGCATGCATAATGAAAACAAACAACGACATTTACTGGTTCATCTGATCAGCAAACTTCCACATGCCCGTGTTCTATTTTACTAATGGGTATTTTAACATTCGCAATCTAAGTTACAAATTTTTCCACATTTTTATTTCTTGTAAGCTTAAATAGCAACGGATATTGTTTATTTTGTTAGATAGTTCTAAATTACTGGTCACGGATATCTGTGTAAATTTTAGCTCAATCTCTTATCGGCCGTTCGGCGTATGATCCCGGACAAACAGACAGAACATACATTTAACATATAGCAGACAATGCTCACGCACCAAGGCCCGATCGAGTGCGTTAGAAAGACTAAACGCTCGCTAACGCTCACTCGTCTTATAACACTTAGAACTCGCTCCCGTCGCGTTGATGGATGAGTCTTTTTTTAAAAAAAAATAGTATGCATGGATCTCTTAATGCTTCAAGTTCCATTGCAAATCAGTTTGTTAAATAGAATTTTTTATAAAGTTCTAATTGCTAGAGTAATTAGAATGCAAATATCTGTAGGACCGACGATTGCTTTATGACGCATTGTAGGTGTTGTTGTCAAATTTCTATAGTAATCGTGTTAATTATTGGTTATACCTTTCAAAAAACTCATATAAAAACCTTTATTTCTATGGTTGATTAATATTGACTCCGATAGGTAATAATTTGCATTGTAATTATTTCTCATATATTATATATTGAGTTTGATGATGTGCGTATCAAAATATATAAGTAAGAACTTAAAGCCGTACACTTATTTATACTGCCAGAGCTATTGTAGAATATATTAAAATGTAGTTTAGTACTTCTATGCAAAGGATAGAAAAAGGAATTTTTTAGTCATTGATGGTTTTAGGGTAGTTTTTAGGGTTTGGGGGTTAAGAATATTGAAAATGTTTGAAAATGTCTGGTAACACACAACTTTCCTTTGTTTTGTTGTTTTCCACCTATCCCCAAAGTATGATGAAGATTGCATTACAGGCGATAGAAGTTTTGATTTTCAGAGTTGTCGCCTCTAAGACACCTGTGGTGTCAGTCGGCCGGCGGGGAAAACAGCAATTTGCCTAAAACGCGGTTCAACATCAGTTTTGTAATATGTCTCATTGCTACGAAATACTTATAGCATATAACCAAGAGTCTATTAAGAAATCCAAGAATAGACATGATAATCTTTCCTCGGTAGGAAATGGCTAAGAGCTTGTATAACGATGATGTACTTACGGAGATAATACTACTTTTGACTTTTTTCACGAGTCGCGTAAATTACTACTGTGTTGGATTCAGGATTTGTATTATTGCTTTGGCAGTTCTGGGAATACAAATATTCAAAGTATCGTCAAATCCAGCTAACATACATCATCTGAAGAAGAGTCAAGCTGCAATAAGCAAGCTCGCCAGTAAACCCACCGATGTGCCAACTTGCATGCTCAGTT
This sequence comes from Sweltsa coloradensis, assembly GCA_024449915.1. Classification (NCBI taxonomy): domain Eukaryota; kingdom Metazoa; phylum Arthropoda; class Insecta; order Plecoptera; family Chloroperlidae; genus Sweltsa; species Sweltsa coloradensis. The sequence goes on from JAMZAV010012065.1 coordinate 59,817, forward strand.
GGACGATGCCTAGTATGGTAGCTGACGCTCCCGTAGGACTGACGGCGCTGGCGTAGACACTATCGTGGTGAGGCCACAGCGCGTAGGTCGGGCCCGTGCTGAAGCGCTCGATAGGCACCACCCACCATGGGTTGGTGACCTGGCCCTATTCCCCTGAGTTCCACCCGTCCACGAGTACGGGACGGACGAGGTCGTTTTGTAACCACGTGAACCACGTTACCCGTTCACAAGATGGCCGATTGCTATTCTGAGTTCGTCTCGTCCGCGTTTTGTCAACCCGTCCGTCCAATCTATCTCGGCTATGAGCCACGGGCCGGTACCCATATGGTTGGAAAGAAACATGGCGACAACATCACTGCAATCACGTTTTAGTGAAGTGGAAATAATGTTTTATGAGCTTTGCGTGTATGTTATGTACGAATACTGTATAGAAATGACCGCATTAAACTGCGCGTGTGTTTCCAAGTTTCATCTTCCACGATTGCGATGTAATCACGAATCTATGCAACGAGAAGTTTGCCCAATCACTGCAATATCGAGGCAAAGGTTAAGCTAAAACTCGCATTAAAAATGTATATTTTTATAATTGCGGGCGTGACCAAATGTAATGAAAGACACATTTGTATATTTATTACGTATTTCTTTTATTATGGACGTCCCTGCATTGGGGGATTGCAGTGGTGTTCAGTAAGGCTCTAGGCCTAGGCCCCTATTATGGCTAGCCTAGGCTAGGCCTACACCTGGGCTGCAAATCGTTTTCACACTTCTTATAGGTCTAAGGGCTTAGCCTAGCTATGCCTAGGCAATGTAGCTAGGGCCTAGGGCAGAATCATCACCAAATTGGGCCCTAGATTTTTTTAGCTCCTTGGGGCTACCATTAGGCTAGGCCTAAGCCTACTAAAGAGTCCTTGGCTCTTAGCCTAGGGTGGCCCTAGGCCTAGGCTAGCCCTACACTTAAGGTCATTTAAAAAAATGCATATAACATTGTATGCCCTAGCCCCAATCATATGTGGGCCCTTATGGGTCTTGGATGTTAGTTTTTCTATAGGCCTCACCATGTCTAAGCTGCTTACTGACTGAATTCGAGGTCAAGTGACTGAAGGGGCATAGGCCTAGATTTACATGGGAAAATACTAGGACCTACCATGCAACTCTTTTCTTGGCCCACGTCACAATCGGGTGTAAATATGTCCTAGGGCGCCTTAGTTTGTGTAAATGCCTTTGAGATACAGCATGGCTCGATATTTTATTTTGTGACCTAGGCCTACGGCAAGAGTTATCCCTAGTCCTAGGGTAGACAGCGTAGCCTAACCGTGTATTTTCGTTGAGATACAAGTGACCATTTTGGTGGCGAGGCGGTAGGGTCGTTCCCGTTCATTGTCCTGCGTATCGCTAGCCGAGCTAGGGATGGAATATTCAATTACAGAGTCCGTGTAAACACACAGTATTATTTGTTACAAAAACATGGACCCGAATTCGACTGTCAGTCATGGTAATTGGTAAATGTTTTTAATTCTAGTCAGGGTAGTATCGTGGTGGGTTAGGCTTAGCACCTTGAATTGGGGTAGCTACCACGCAGACATGGACGGGGCGACCCACCCCTCGCCAACTCAACTGGTCATTTGTATCTCAAGGATAAAGACACATTTAAGATTGCGGCAACTCAACAGGTGGAGGCCTAGACTTATTCGTTTCGGCATTACATTCTAAAATTAACTTAGGTACCGTAGGGCCTCGTTATAGATATCCATGGAGGGCATAGTCTACCTCTGAATGAAATCACTGTAATTTTTTTGCTACAAGTAGGGCCTCTTAGGCCCTATGCTTTATTTGACTTGTTTGGTTGGGGGATCCAACACCATTAAAAACACTAATTTTGCCTAAAGTAGTTAGTGGGGGGGGGGGGGTGTTGCTAAAAATTAGACTTCATTTGTCATCCCCCCCCCCCCCACACCGAAGAACAAGTACCGCCCGTATTTATAATTTAATTCACCTACCTTCTTTAGGGCTACTTCTGTAAATCCTTCGCCGGGTAGGCCAACCTAAACATGGTACAAATATTTATTACAATGCCCACGTTCAAACACTAACACTCCATTCTCCATCGCTGGGTAAGTCTGGTGTATGCTACACGCATCGGCCAAATGTATTGAAACCTATCTACCAGCAACAGTCAATACTGGTACCGGTACCTAGTAGGGGGTAGGCCTCCTTCGGAAACATAATACTGTCCTTCAGGAATATTTTACCTACGGTAATAAAATATTTATCAATGTACGAATTTGTTTCAAAGGTGTTTATGGTCCTGTAATGCCGATGGAATGAAATGTCGTAGAAGCTATCGAAATGATCTGCTCTCGTGTAAACCTCAAGCTTATGTTGTGGTCCACCGACGTAGCCGTTCTCTTCCGACAGAACGAACGTCTGCCGTACAAACCTATGCTCACAGTAGATGATTAATCAGCCAAGCTTCCAACTGATTTGAAATATGCCAAACTATAGAGAAATAAGTTGTAAAAATATGTGTCTAGAAATAAAAAAAATTACGAAAATTGTATGGTGATTATTTCAGTAACTTAGTGGCCTGTAAAGCCTTCAATTTATTGTAAGGTTTACAGTAGGCAGTCAGTTCTGGCATAGTTGTTGACAAATGTTTTTTGTACTTTTTGTTGTTTGTCCGACTGTAGCTACCCGGGGTTTTTTTTTGTAAAATTCTATTAATGTTGTACTTTCAGACGTGAAAAAGGCAACACAAAATCATACTAGGCCGTAGGAATTAAAATACAAAATACTGTGTGATCACTAGACGTCCGGTACCATTGTAAATGTCAAATGAACTGGCCATCTACTTTTATAAAATTGTTTTGATAAAATCATGGCATAACCTAACTTACGGTAAGGGCCTACCTTGTGACATGTGGTTTGTATTCTGCTTATGACTTCTACTATTGGAAGGTATTTCTGCATATAAAGCATAACCTTATATAGTTATGTTGTTTTTTTTTTGTGATTGTATAGGTAAAAAAGTTAAATAAAAAAAACTTCATTGAAAGTTTTCACTGAATTGGTAAATTTTCAACATTGCATCACTACCTATATCTAAATTGCCATTAACCAACATGTTCACATTCAATGGACAATGCCTTCAGCATAACTCCTTGTCATTAAGGCTTTATAAATAAATTTTCAACTAAACATATTAGTTGATTTGTTAATGGGGAGAAAACTTGTGACCTCAGCTGCAACCATGACCAACCTCGACACAATTGTCGCAGTTGGGTATTACAATCGTAAGTCTAGCTCCATGTGTTTCACTGAGCCATTGCAAATTGATTCTTATGTTTTAGATTTGCAGTGATTACGACTACACAGATGACTACGGTGTACTGCTTGCAAAAATATGGTTTATTTTCCATGTTTTTCATATTCAATATCCTTACTAAACTGTTGCACATGCATACAGTTGCCACTTGAATGAATAAATATGTTGGCCCTAGGCCTACAAATAATTATGTTGTAACGTTTGGGTTTCAATCAAAACTGATGAAACTTCAACTAGCCCTCATAAACTTGGTAAGCCTACAAACATAGCCTGAACGACAATCATTTTGTCACCACAAGCCGCACGGCACACGTATGGTCTACAATAAAAAGCATAATAGACCATTTCTCATGGTACGTATAGATACGATCCTAATACCTAGAGCATAATAATAGCCCAATGTAAATTTATTGTGCAAAGAAAGCTGTAGGCCCTATGCCTATACTTGTACTGGGCCTAGGCACAAGTTGTCGTAGGATATGCATAGGCCTAGGCTATGTATCTATGGCCAAAGCTAGTGGAGTCATTTGCGCCTTAAAAGTAAGTAAAATTTGATCACTGTGATTGGTAGGCTACATACAAATTTTTTTAAAAAAGTAATACAAAAAAGGCTAGGCTAGGACATTTTTAAAAAAAACAAAACGTTTTTCGACGGATGCTATTTATACGAGTTGCTATCCTAGGCCTTCTGTACCCTAATTGTTATGGCATAGGTACTAGGTCCTAGACCTAGCCTACCAATTCTGGTATATAAATGAAATGAATGAATTGAAGTAGGCCTAGAGTTAGGCCGCCAAGGTTTTCTGGCAAGGGGGCTGATATAGCCCTAGGGCCTCTAAATCAATGTGATGTTATAAGAAGTGAAGACGTGATTAATTGTCAAGATAAAGCGTTTGTACGCAATTTATTTGGCATATTATAACAAACAAGTAGGCATATGTACGCCCACCCTAGATAGGCAATTCTTCCTCTAATATACATAGAAAAAGTGAGGCGCCCTAACACGTAAAGAATTGTCAAAGGGATTGCTCTGGGGGGGAGTACAAGTATGGGCCTAGGCCTAGCTAGCCTAGGCTTAGCCCTACGAGTTAAATTAGCTGCTGCAAACTGTGTTAATAAGCATTTATTACACGGTTCATAATGCACTTCACAAACAGCAAAAATATTTTCGTCGATAGGATATAATATAACGATCGAAGAATGGATTATAGGCTAACAACGAGAAATAGGAATTGCAATGCAACTTTAACCTCAATTAAGCGTCAATGTTATTGTTTCGTCGTCTGCAGCTGTCTTTGACAGCAAGCGAGATAAACATGAAATCGAAGCACGCATTGGCTAGATAGTGAAAAGCTGTTCACATATAACAAAACTAAATCAAATGCGTGTTGACAACGAACGGGTTCGAGCTCACCCAACCCGTCCTCGTCCACTTTGAACTCGGAATAGCAAATCGGCCGTGTACTGACGACGGGACGGACGGTTGGGTGTTTGAGCCGTGTCGTTTGGCCCATTCCGTCCGTCCCCCCGTCCAGATTCAGGTAAATAGCCCTCAGGGAGACGAGGCCGCAGACGGATCGAGTAAGCATAGGAGCCCAGGGTCAATGAGTTGCCGAAGCCGATCTTCTGAATTATCTTTCCTGGACGAAAAATACATCATTTGGGCCTGAGTAGCGTAAAAAGTACACAGGATGCCAATTCCAGATCGCTTTTCTTAAAGATCCACGTGAACTTAAGCTGATTTACATTAATAATGACAATGATTTATAAGCAGATGTGAATGTGTGGAGTTTTATTTCTGACGATTCAAGTTAGCGCTACAACTTATAGAAAGTGCCATGAATATTTGTTAGGCATTGATGACTATGAAATTTTATTTTTCATATTTTTCATCGTAAATCATTTTGACATAGTAAACATATATTATAACAAGAAGAATTATTTGTGTATTTGTTTATTTATTTATTTTTTTTTTTTTTTTATTAGTTTGTTTTGTTGTTTGTTGTTTGTTTTTCACTCACACCTGATATGAGGAAGAAAAGTACTTCACCACACAAATTTCAGGAGCTGCTAAGTAAACATCCTTCAAGTCTTTTAATATGTCCCATCTGGACCGACACCAATTGCCAAGTCCTTCTAAAAACTTTATCACCGATATAAGTTACTACGAATACTACTGTTTACTAATAAAGTCAGGGTACGTCTGTAATCGTTTTTTCGACTGCTACACTGCTAAAACTTGCCTGCTCTGTGCTAGCCTGCTTACACGCTCGCCTACTTAATATTTTGTCAATCAACTACTCAAAATCCTGCTTATCATGGCTTCCCACTGCCTACTTAACGGACATACGTTTTTTAAGTCGCGTCTCAAAACCACCCACGAGAAGGCGTAGGCTTGAGTCTTTTTTTAAATTAGTAAACAAACAAACTTTCTTGTGTTTGTTAGTCCATGTGCGTTGTATCCTCGTTTTTGCTTGTCATAGGCTAGGCCCTAGCATCACCTTGTTGGCCAAGTCATGAAGTTTAAAAATAAGATAAAATCCTCAAACTATATCACAAAACAAACAAATGCGAGATTTTGGCTGGAGTCTGAGTCTAGCTAGCTATGCCTGGCCTAGGCTACCTACGCTAGGCCAAGGCCCTAGGGCCTTAAAACATGGCATTTAGTTTTGTTTGAATTCCTGACATACTGCTAATTTTCTATGTGGTAAAAAATAATTCATTAAATATAAGATCCTAGGACAATTTAAATTAATAATTACAATCCTGCTTCATTTCACTTCTTCGGCATCGCCAGCTGGAAGTAGGCGAATGTGGCTCACAAGCATACACTTTCGCGACTACCCTCGGGTGCTAACAGTAGACGGCCAGATGCCTACTTGTGGACATTTCAGACGCCCAACTTCATCACGTGACTTCGGCTAAACGAGTCGACTTAGCAAGTCAGCTACGCTCAGAAAGTCGATTACAGACCACCCTGTATGTATGACATTTGAACTACCCGCCTAGTAGCACTGCAGTTTAGTGAGCTCTGTGTCGTGGGATCTGAGGGCGTGGGTTAGTAGTTGCTGTCTTCCCCGTCTTGACTTTCAAGGAGCGATGTCATTTTAGCATGCATCCTAGTGATTGTAATTGTATCTATTTCTAATAAAGTACTGTTAATCTTATATCTAAATATCAGAGTGATGAGTCATATGCGCCCTCATAACAGATACATACACTGGCGACTAACGGGAAATGCCAGAGTAGACCATCTCGGAAAGCTGAAGGCCCTAGGCCACGCAATGACAGTAGGCCTAGGCTAGGCAAAAACGGCGCTCAAGCATGGCGTCCGTCGGGAAAATCGACGAATTCAACCCAGAAATCGACAACTGGGAGGAACGATATGGAGAAGGGTGGAATTCTACTACATTGCCAACACATTGAAGAAGGTCCAGAAGCTGCAGTGCTTCTGAGTGTTGTAGGACGAACGTGCCCTATACACTAATCAGGTCGGCGTGCGCCTAGAAGGCCTAACGAATTGACATATGGCGACTATTATCGACGGCAATAGAAGAACCGATCTTCACTTCACCCAAAACCCTCCGAAGATCGTGATGAGATTTTAACTTCCATCGCAGAACCCAGAAAGAGAGGGGATACAATCGCGCAGTATGTGTCAGAACTGGAAACTCCCGACAAACATTCTACCACACCAAAACTGTAACTTTCAGCAGATTTGAACACTAGACTACGAAATCAGTTTAGTTGTAGGCATTGCAAACGGAAAGGCCCCGTTCAACGTAGGCTTTGAAAATGCTGATCTAACATGTGAAAAAGCCCTACAAATGGCTCTGTAGCAGCGGGAGGCGCAGACAACACATGACGGCAATGAGGAGCTCCAGCCAAACAATGGAGTTAGCGAAGAGATCAACACCCTTGCATACAAGAATGGGCAAGGATGTCCATCACAACAGGTTACCACAGAAGGGAACGTGCTACGGTGCGGTTATGATCATCAATGGACAATCATGCAAGTTTTGCTAACAGGAACTTGTCCTTTTTGCAAAAGGGTGGGACACCTTGAGCGCGAGTTTTGTTTAAACAAAACAGAATCTAAGACAAACAGTCAAAGAAAAACAAAAACCAAGTCGAAGGACTTCCAAACAAAACGAGCAGGAATGATGGATTCAATACACATGGAGGATGCAATTGACTTCACAAAAGTCAGAACAGCTGTATGAAATCAACCAGTAGGCCATGTTTTAAGGTAACATCATCTATAGACAGCCTAGCCTAGCACTAAAAAATTAAATGGTTGCATGCATACCATGGAAGTGACTCTGGATCTGCATGTCAATAATCAATGACATAACTTTTAACCAGTTTTGTCACAGTCAGTTATGCCTACGAGCCAAGCTTAACAGACAGGCATAGGTACTAAAACATGGTCACAAAGAATGCTGTCGTGGTTGGTGAAGCCTAATAGATGTAGTGCTCAAGGGAAAAGTCATCATTACCACTGTGTTTGTAAAGGGGCGGGAGCGTCTCAATAGGCCGCAACTGTTTAAAAGGTGCCGCTGGGAACTCCATCAGTGGCTTAGACAAAGTTGACATCAACAGAGGCCTAGACCTTAATGGGACAGAAGAAATTCAGCTCCGTGTTCAACGACAGAACTATGGCTCCTACACTGGTCCCCGAAATTCGCTGTATCCATTGAAGGAAATCTTAAGAATTTATTAGAGCCGACCATCCCTTTTCCACTGCAAACAAGGTTAATAAGGAACTGACAGGTGCTGAAATCGGGTGAGAACGCGGTGATCCGATTCTGAATGGGCATCACCGATTGTGGCAGTTTTGAAAAGACAAAACTTTAAGGATTTGTTGTGACTACGAAGCGACTTAAATCCAGCGCTGAGTAAAAGACATTTATCTTGCCCACGAACGAGCAATATCCTGGCTACGTTGCCGGTGGGTGAAGTTCTCCAAGCTGGAGCCTTGCACAGCATATCAACAAATGTCTGTAACGAGACAGGCAGCCTTGTACTGAAAATCACAACCTTAAAGGGTTTATTTAAATGAAGAGGTTAACCGTACGGGTATCGACGCACCTGCGATTTTTCCACGCGAATGGAAAAAATTGTTAGCAGGCGATACCAGGTGGGGGGTCTTTCTCGACGATATCCTGTATCGGGGAAACGCAAGAAGAACACGACCGAGCGGTTGAGGGAAGTCTTGAAGCGGATTGATCTAAGGGGCTGCGCTTGCAAAGACAAAATGCCAATTTTGACCTGAACAAGTACAATTTCTTGGGTTTCTAATTGACAGCACTGGGGTTAGGCCACACAAGACAGAGGTTAATGCTATCGTCGTACATAGCACCGCGAACCCAACTAACAAGTCAGAACTTCGAGCGTCCTCGGTTATACAACTTCTACAAAGTTCGTGAAGACCGAGCATGTCTTCTGGAACACTTCAAAGACTGCTAGGGACATGCCAACCCTGAAGTGGCAGACAAGAGAAAAACGCTTTCCTAGAAGCTAAAAAGAGATTACAATCAGCTGATGTATTAACTCATTATGATGAGACAAGCCATCTCAGCTAACATGTGATGCATCTCCGTGGAATCGGAGCAGTCTTGCTCATTGTCACAATCAAGATCAAGGAAAACCAGATGCATTTGCGCATACACGACAGTACAGAGCGTAACTATTCTCAAACAGATCGAAAGGCGTTAAGCATATCTAATGGGCGTAAACCTATCATCAATCCTTGTATGGTCGCAATTCAGGATTGTAACAGATCACCAACCATCTCTTTGGGATTGTTCAACCGTGTGAATTGGGGGGGGGGGTGGATGTGTGGAGGGGGGGGGGGGGGGGGTTGGACTGGGGGGGAAATCAATTTTCCACAGATAATTTCACCAGAATCTAACGGTGGAGCATTCTACTGTTCCCCTTATTAGTACGAACTTGTTTATCGCCGGGTCAACAAATCGTACCGCCGACGGACTAAGCCGGTTACCTTACAAAACACCCGGATACCGAAACTCCAGCACCAATTGAAGTACTGTTTTTGGAAGCATTGACAAACCACACCCGATCACAGCTGTCGAGATAGAAAAGTTATCCAAGCAGATCCGGGGGGGTGATGAGCAAGGTCCATTGATGCGTTCTTACAAAATGGCGCATACCTCACAAGGACAATTTCACACGCATACTTTCAGGCGACCGTCGAATTATCGATTGTTCATCTTGGTTTTTGCTGTGGGGAACGAGATCGTTATACCGAAGAACCTAACGTGAACGGGTTTTGAAAAATTGTGCTGTGCTTCAATTCCAGGCATTGGGTCCATGAAAAAACTTTCTCGCGCATATGTATGGTGGCCGGAATTGACTACGACATTGAAACTATGTCAAGAGTATGCACATTGGTCAACTACAACGCATGAACCGAGCCTAACGCACCTCCATCGTCCTTGGAACTGGCGCTAAACCGACATCCTTGGTCGAGACACATCGTCCCCCAGAAATTTCATGGGTCCATTCATGGGGAAACACTTTCTCATTTTGGTTAGTACCTACTCCAAGTGGACAGAAGTGGTTATAATGAAAACTTATACATCATTAGCAGTAATAATCATCTACGAAGAATCTTCGCAACGCCGGGCTACCAGACAATTTGTTTCCGAATAAAGATGGACGAGCGTTTGTCTCGGCTGAAATGAAAGGAATTTCTAAGAGTAATGGTATTACGCATGTTGCCCGTACCACATTCCATCCTGGCATCAAATGGACAAGCTGAAATAACATGTTCAGACGGTGAAGGAAGCCCTCAAGAAGATGAACAAAGGAACATTCAAGTCATGGTCTCAAAATTTCTTGCTAATCAACATAACACGTAACGACTACGAGAACGTGAAAAACAAGAGTCCTGCTGAACTTCTAATGGTCGGCGTATCCGGAAGCCTTGGATCTTTTGAAACCATACTGAGCAAGAAGATGCGCAACTGTCAGAGAAGATGGGAACGCCAGAGCTACCTGAGCGAACTTTTGAAGGTAAGTGCGGCAGTGTTTCGTGCGGAACTATTCGATGGAAAACAAGTGGATTGCCAGCAACTGTCACCAACAGTCGGCGCCCCCTTAACATTCGCAACGCAACTAGATGATGGATGGACTTGGAAACGACACCTAGACCAAATTAGGGGCGAGACTCGCGGTCGGGGGACAGAAGACTAGAAGAGGGCATGACGCAACCGATTCTCTCTTCAGAACCATCCCTAGTATGATAGTGCTAATGAACCTCTGCCACTCCATGTCATTCTCCCACACCCAGCAAAGGGTATCACTCACTCCTCGTTCTAGTGACCTGCTATCTGAAAGACTTTGTTACTGATTAAATCATGTTCTTTAAAAAACGCTAATTGATAAATTTAATTCAATCTACTTGTAAAAAATCCAGAAGGGAGGGTGTGATGTATAAACATTCTGAACTACCCCTAGAGCACTGCATGTAGTGAGCTCTGTGTGCGTGGGATCTAAAGGCGGGCGGGTTTTTGGGTTAGTAGTCTTGCTGTCTTCCCCGTCTTGACTTGCTAAGGACGAATGTCATGTAGCCTAGTCATCCTAGTGATTGTATTGTCTTCTATTTCTAATAAATTACTTTAAATCTATATCTAATATCGAGTGAATGATTCATATGGCGCCCTCATTAACATATACATACCACACCCTAGTTCACCTAATTATTTGTAATGTACGAATAAGAGAACAATGATGCTACCTAGTGACAGCTCAGTGGTTTTTGAGCTACCTTGCCATACAGCTTTATGACCTATTCCATACCATGTTGCGCTTTGAGCTAAGCCTAAAGTTAGTCAAGCGCCACCTTTGGCACTGTGCATAGACAGTCGAGCGCTAACCTCTGGAATTTTTTCAAGGCACAGTCCAGCGGCCACCTCTGCACTTTTCAAGGACTTAGTCCAGCGCCACCTCTAAGACTTTTGCAGAGACAGTCCCATCGCCACCTCTGGCACTTTGCAAGGACAGTCCGAGCGCTACCTCTGGAACTTTGCAAGGACAGTCCAGCGCCACCTCTGGAGACGTTGCAAGGAGAGTCCAGCGCCACCTCTGGCACTTTTGCAAGAACAGTCCCCAGCGCCAACCTCTGACCTTCACAAGGACTCGCATGGGGGGGGGTGGGGGTGTTGTGCCCTCATGGAGAGTCAAGGGAAGCACTTCACAGTCTATGTACGGCCGATTCAATTGTCCCTCTCTTCCTTCTTCATAGTTCACCTAATCCCCAACGAATTCTAACGCTCTATTATAGCACAAGTGCTGACTGAGATTCTTCGTCCGCACCGGGACTTGCCGACTTGCAGTTACCATCGCCAACGATTGCAGAACTCTGTGAACTCTGGAGCTGTGGCAAGACATTGCTCCTCTCGCCACGTTACCTCTATTTCGTGTGCTTTCTCTCAACGCGCTCACCCTTCTCTCTGAGGGTAAACTCACGTGTGTTTATATATTATTATTAACATTACCTTCTCACAAGTGTAGTGGCAAGTGCTACGAACATTAAAGTGTCGTTCTTGGACGGACCCCTGCAACTCCACGTCGCCTGCTTCAACCACGTCGCAGTACGCTCCGTCACACACGTCCAACCTACGTCCAACCAGGTATGTGGTAATAGCTGCTGCTTACGCACTGTTCCTCTAGCTCTTTAGCTCAACCCTATTTCATCCTCTAATTAATTAGCAGTCCACACGCCTCGAGCTACTGCTTCATTACTAGTGAAGTTCTAGAACTTTCTCACTAGCAACTCTGGTCGCGTGTACATCTCGCCCTTGCGCCAACAGTCTACATTCTTTTAGGGTTTACAAAGAAGTCTGTCGGTTGCTTTGGGGTGTACAAGAACGCGCAACTGGTAAACATACATGAAGAGCAGAACTGTTAAAAGTTTCAGTTTCCTACAAGACACATCCCACAAGAGGTAGTCTTGTTTCCACTTTCACTCGCATACAGCACTGGTATTTTCGTTTGTCACTACAGTACATATTCCACCTTCCACCTCGCATACAGCACGGTATTTCGTTGTTCACTACAGTACACATGGAGCAGGTCTTTCCCTCGTCCCGCCTCCTCACACGAATAGGTTTTCCATCTTTTAATACAAAGTTGTTTTTCTTATAGTAAAACAATCATAATACTACACTCACTAGTCCCTCGTTACTGACAATGACTAGAATTTGCATTACCTCATCCTTATATTTAAATCTAATGGTGTATGTTTAATATCTAATTAGGTTTTGGTGGGGGGGTAATTAAACGTGAATTCATGTAAAACTATGATTAGAGTAAACTATTATTTATCACTCTGAATTATTTTTGGCGTTCCTCATGACGATGCAGTCAGTAATAATAGTAACGATGTTAACTTTTGTCAATATATTTGCACTGACAGAAGCGGTCGTAGACTGTGAAACGTCCAAGACTCCCGCAAGACGACGAACACTGGATGACGGCGATGTGGTGTGCGATCATTTGCCAGGTCAAGAAAGATGTTTTCAACTTGGGGATGGAGGTAACTGCGAACAACACAAAAACGTTAAAAAACGCAGCCAAATATTCCACACTCAAAGTAATAAGAATCTAAAAAAAGGGCCAAGTTTATCTACCTTCAATATTTGCGCATTCTTAATTTATAACGTACAATGCTCCCGTAACAACATTCTTGAAAAGCTTAGAAAAATAAAATTTGCATGAACTATTATTACGTTAAGTTTCTTAAAAAAGTAGAATTTGGATGAACTATTTTCGATTGATTAGTGATTTGCAGAATTCTATTTTGCAAGCTTTTCAGGATGTTGTTAGGGGGGCACTGTTCGTTTATGAATTAAGAATGAGCAAATGTGGAAGGGTAGATGAGCTTGGCATTTTAGAACTCATTACTTTTGAGTGTGTGAGGTTTGGCTGTATTTTTACAAGCTTTTGTATGCGTGGGTATTATTTACCTTGACTTTAGTGAACCAGTACAAGGCGATAATAGTTAAGATATAATAAGGCAGAAGGCATGTGTGTAAGTCTTTGATACATCATTTTAGAGCCCCCGACCACCAGTGCCTGAGTCCAGCCAGTTGTGAAGACCGTGAATGCCAATCAAGTGTTCCCCACACGCGTTGGGCGCCGTACAAAGCTCCACCGCGGCTTCCTATAACAAACAGGTGTATAAGAAGGCATGCATAGCATGTGTGGTCCTCATATTTACAAACCTAAATTTAAAATGGCAGTAATGCTGTATTTGAGTGTAAACCAATAAATAAATAAGGACTTGAAAATTAAATAGATCCCACGCATATTAAAAAGCATATCCATCAACGCGACTACAAAAGGCGTTCGCGTTATTGTCATGAAATGTCAATGACAGATGTACTGTCTTACCGATTTGTTGATTACTATATTTACTCATATAAACCATTACGTGATCTAGTTTTACTTGTAGGCCTCCGAATTTGTAAGGGTCAGTTCTTACCTAGCATTTCAAGGCATATCACGTCAATGAAACCGAAGCTTACACTCGAGGCAATTGTCCCAGTGCCATGAGGATCACAAATCCCCGAGAAGGATGGAGTGCATACAACAATTCCATCTCGACTCATTGTCTTCCAGGTGCCAACTCAACTACATTCACTTCCACCTCTGTCGACTACGGCCTCGTCGTGTTCTCGAGAAGAAACACAAGGGGAGGAGTTGTGGAGAACTTTGTTCTCTTGTCGCATGTGGCGTTGTATAAGAAGTTCTAATCTTAGTAGCTAGTCCAATTGAATGGAGAGCAAACAAAATTGCAGGAGGCTTCTCTCTTGCTGTCGTTGTTGCAACTGTTTATATTCTTGATCTTATCTCTGAAATAATTAATACAAATCGCAATAAGTATGGTGAAGTTAAGCTTTTGAGAAGAAATCCTGCCAAGCACCTCACCCTTGGCATCAGTCATCCTTGAACGTTTTCAAGATATTTTTACAAACTATGTGTATTACTAGACCGCGTCGCGAAACGCTGTTTTTAAGTCGCGTGATGGATGAGCTTTTTGTAAGTTTTTAGTTTGCGTGGGATCTCTTTACTTTTTTGCAAGTGCTTTTTGAACGCATTGTAGGTGACAGGTGTCAAGTTTCCATTGTTACTTGTTAACACCTTAAAAAACTCACATTAAAACCTTTATTCTAAGGATTTGGCTAACTATCAAAATTTAACGTCCCGGAAATTTACAAATGGCGTAAAATTGACACGATTTCGATTTTTTTCACGGTATTTTGGGGCGGAGTTTAGGGTCCGGCGGCGTACCGAAAGTGTCCCAGAAAACAAAGTTGTCCCAAGATCTCCGGGAATAAACGACAAACGTGACCCACAAACTACCGTAACGCGGCCAAACGCAGACCGATTCTCGAGTTTGTCGCGGCAACGAGGTTTTCAAACTACGAGGCATTCCCAGTACGAGGTTTTCCAAGCCCTCCGCGCAGCGGCTTCAAGCCGCGCGTGAGCACGACTTGTAATACATTAATACTCTATAAATTTAAATTAACGTTTCAAGCATGCTTTGAAACGATTTAGACATCACATTGTTTTTAAACTGTCTATGCCACTAGATTCAGTGGCGTAATTAGCCCATTTTTGGGGGGGGGGGGGGGCGAACATTGGTCGTGAAACAATTGTTTCCGGAAAAATATGTATGTACAACAATGGAGGTGGGGGGTCTGTGGGGATGCCTTCCAGCTAGCAGAAGAATTTATTTTATCTTTGAAAATGGTGGTATTTAGCTAGGTTTTAGAGTGGAATCGTTAACAGTTTATAAAAATTGTGAAGACTAAGTTTTATTGTCAGTTTACAAATGTTGCTGCAAAATTGTTCCCCCGCTCGGCCCTCTCTGATCAAATTAGGGAAGGCGGTCGCCCCTCCCTCGCCGCCGCCCCCCCCCCCCCTCCCACACATAGTTACGCCACAGACTGTTAATTCAAGATATAATGAGGATTGAGTGGACATCATCAGTACTCACTACTCACCCATTGTTCACAGATGGGCACCTCACACGACACTCCACTGATGTTGACATCCCCGCTGTGCTGTATTGATCTGAGGTGATCTGGTTGGGGGATGATGTAGAGTAGAACATAGAAGGTGCTGCTGGCGACAATGACACCCGTGAAGAGTGCTCGCCGCTGGTTGCTGAAGGGGTCAGCCAGGAGGCCGAAGAATGGCTTGGCGACGAGGAAGAGAAGGGGCAGCACTGCGTTGATCATCCCCATGACAACTTCAGACACTCCCAACTGTTTTCCGAACACGCTCAAGAAAGGGCCATATTGGACTAGCCGCTGCACAGTCACGCAATATTAACACCAGTGGCGTCGGAACAGGGGGGGGGCAAGGGGGGCATTGCCCCCCCCTAAATTTCATGCCATGGGGGCAGAGGGGGGCAGATTTTAGAGTTGAAAAATCAAGATTTCTACTCTACTTTTTGGGAAAGCAACGTCGGATGATCCTGTCAACAATTCATTTCCAGGAAGAAACAACCCAACATTAGCAGTAATGTTTAGGTTGGCTGACGTACCCCATGATCCAATGCTATTCTTCCTTGCCACACAGAGATATCCTTGTACCATGGACGTACCCCATGCCTGAACCGTCTATCCGACTATCTTCCACCCGTCTTGTATTCTGTGCCGGTCACTCACTTCAGTGAGAGTGGACACGTGACTTAGACTCACGTCTAATCCAAACATCCCTTGGAATGATTTGCTATTGGCAGACGCAAGTTGGGGATTTGGTTCGCTCGTGTCGCATCATTATGCGTTTACTGTTCAGTCATCTTAGGAGTGGTGTAGTGACTGTGATTATAGCGAAGTGGCAAGTGGGAAGATTATTCCTCTTAGAGTGTAAGTAGTGTGGTGTGAAGTGTAAAGTAAAGTATAAGTGATACCGTAATTTTTAATATGAAACGTACTAAACAGCCTTCAGTTAGTATTTTTTTATAAGAAGAGGGTAAAACATATATGTTTATGCACTGTATGCTTCGTCATTACATAAAAAGTATGTTGGTAATTAATGAAAATGGGCCACCTTCACTGTCTTTACGTAAATTTTTTGTGATGTAAACATCGTTACAGAGTCCGAGAGCAGTTTAAAACATGACGATTAGTTAACTGAAGTTCATAGCGAGCCCCTCCAGCGGCTGGGGACCAGCTATGCTTTACAAAATCTACTAAGGGATTTGGCCCCCACCCCAACTTTCAAACGTTCCGACGCCCTGAAACACCTCATGGAGGGGGTCGCCCCCAAATATATAGGCCGCAGGAAATTTTTTTAATAATTCCTATTTTTAAAGTGGGTCTTTTGTGTTAGAAAGTAGGGGAACGGGCTTGACTGAACGAAAAAAAAAGATAAATGATAATAAACTGACATCAAAAACGAAAAAATGAAACTTATTTGGTTAATTTGTCATATTTCTAGGGGGGGGCAAGAAGAACTTTCGCCCCCCTCTGTAAGCTCAGGGGGGCAAGCTACCCCCAGCTTTGACGCCGCTCCCACTTGAGTGTGATAAATTCAAGCGAACCATTGACAGAAGACTTTAAACGCAAAAAAGTCAGACTTTGTTCAAACAACGCTATTAGTGAAGGATTTTATCCTCGATATTCTTTGCCGTCTCCACTAACATTGTCGATGACAATGTAGTGCACGTCCTCTTGTAGCAAAGTTATCACTCTCAATGCGAGTGACGTGACAACTTTAGTTAATAGGCCACTGAGCACCATAGAGCAATTTTTCCATTCCAAACTTTTGCATTTATCTGTGACTCCATTCGCTTGTACCATTTCAGAGGCAATATGCATGATGTTATTTAATTGTTATACTGGCATAATATATAATATTATGTATTTTGATGACTTCGAAACGGTTTTATTCCTAACATTATTTTGAAAGTTTTCTATGTCGTCGTATATGTAAAACGTTACGGAGACCAAGCCCAACACACCCTCAATCTGCACACTTAAGCTTTTTTTTTAGTCATAGGTGCATCGCACCCAGGGACTAAAACATTATACCGGGGAGGACGCTTCGAGTCCACGATCATTCCCCAAAACATTACAAACTGATACATTCTCACTGACTGTATTAAAGATACGTGAAATTATTTGCTATACTTCATAATTCATTCATCGTACTTGTTTAAAAATCTAGGGTGGACGAGTCGTTCGCCCGAGCAAAAGCGCACGCGACTGCTTATCGACCTACTCGACCCGTATTTACTCCTACCCGCGTTGGGAGGGGTTTCAGATACCTGCAAATGCCGCACAGAAAGATTTACAATCTTGAAAGTCGGTATATGACCTGATTGTGCGGTCCATGACCTCCCAAATAAATAACTCAGCCCGATTTGGATACCCCGTTTCTGTGTTAAACAGTGAGTTAAAAATCGGTGAAACATTCCGGCTGGCTGGCGGATACTGACGGAGAGAGGACTAAGAGGCCTACATAGAAAACGGTAGAGCTTAGAACTATGAAACTAGCATACTAAGATGTACCTCAGGACCCCCCCCGCCAGATATTTTTGCTTTTCAAAACAAAAGCGGTACAGGAACAGGAGAAAATCAAAATTTGGGATAACAATCAAAACACGTAAACAATTAAGGCAGGGTATTTGTACAAATTTGAAAATTAACCGTTCTAAACCATTATACATATCGTGGCGTCCAAAACACAAGCTTAGCTGTCTTCATATAGACACAGTACTTTGCTTTCAATTCAAACATCAGGGTAACAAGGACCGGAGAAAATAGTAATTTTGGATAACAATCAAAAACCACGTAATGACTAAGGCGCCGGTAATTATACAAACTGGGAAATTAAAACCTTGCTTAACATGTATACATCACTAGCGTCCAAAACACAAGGGCTAAATTTTGGGAGACCGAGTGCCTTTTGCTTTCAAACATCCAAAATCGGGTAACAGGAACCGGAGGAAGAAAATCCAAATGTTGATAATAATCAAAATACGTCATTAATACAGCAGTGGTAATTTTTTACAAACTTGAAATTAGTTATCATGTCTTAACATTAAAAATATCTACGTCCACCACACAAGGGGCTAAATTTGGGGGACCGAATGCTTTTGCTTGTAAAATCAAAATTCAGGTAACAGAGAAGGAGAAAATCAAAATTTTGGCTAATAATCCAACACGAGTATTTCTAAGGCGTGGTCATTTGTAAAATTTGAATTAAACATGCTACTTAACCATTATAAATTTTTATGCACTTAAATATTCATGCAATTGTCCTTACAAGATAACATTAATCAGAAAAATTGGAATAAAAACCCATCTGTATATTACTTAGGAAAACGCAAAGTCCCGCCGCGTTGATGGATGACGCGTTTTTGTAAGTTTGTATTTGGCGTGGGACCACTTTTCCTTTGCAAGTGCTTTTGAATGCATTGTAGGTGACTGTTGTCAAGTTTCAATTTTTCTTGTTAGTTGTTATTATAAACCTCCAAAAAAACACATTTTAAAAACTTTATTTCCATGCATTATGGCTAACTTGTCAACTTTTGCAAATTTTTCTTACAAAAGGTACTACATCACAAACCGTAAGTTCCATGTGAAATATGAACGTTGTTTGCCCACCCGTTTCGGTCAAAATCGGCCCTAAATGTGACGAAAATATAGCACTCTTAAAGTAAAAAAAAAACCATATTAAAACTCTTTTCTATAGTTCTAGCTAACTTTTTTCAACTTTTTCTTTTAAAAAGTCTACATAACAATAACCTTAATGTTCCATGTGAATATGAACGTTAGCCCACCCGTTGTTAGTGTAACATCGCGTCCGAAAATGATACGAAAACTATCGCACTAAATCGAAAAAAAAACTCATATTAAAACCTTTATTTCTAGGATTCTAGACAACTTTCTCAACTTTTTTCTTAAAAGGGACTTCAACACCATAATCTTAATGTCCATGTGACAATTACGAACGTTGTAGCCCTACCCGTTGGTCAGAAAATCGGCCACATGTGACGAAAATATCGCACTAAAAAATCGAAAAAAATCGTAAACGTACGATAGTCAATGAAAAATTTTTCTTCGATGTTACCCAAAAAACCAATACACCTCTAAGTTCAGAGAAAAACGAAGGTCCCCTCAACTTTCATACAAGAGTCGCATTATGCCGTTATGCCCGGAATCGAGCGAACAAACAGCAGAAAAAACAAAAAAAAAAAAACAAAAAAAAAAAAAACATTGGAGCTAAAATTTTTTGGGGGGTCAGTGAATTGAAGTAAGTTTCGCTTCAGCCCCTCCCGCTACGCTCATCCAACCAACTACAGTATTACACACAAACATAAAGTTTTACAGCTATTAACGCCTGATGTGAAACAAACAAACAAAAGATGTGATATTCCCGCAAATACAAAATTGAAGAAAGGAAAATTAAACAACGACATACAAGCTCTCATTCAAAAGTTTCGGGCTGTGAATGCTGTGAGATAAAGAGTTGAGCCACGTATTCATTCTTTCTTCTCGTCTCGTATTTGAAAAGAAGAAGGACATTTCGCCTGTTGAGACGCGCCAAGCCAACCATTTTTGTGGTAAAAAGTAAAAATTTGAAAATCAAAATCATTAAAAACACACACACACATATATAGGCCATTGACTTTTTAGAGTTCTCGTAATGAACAAATTTCAATGAGGCATGTAAATTTTTCTATATTTTGTTTAGTTTTAAAATTTTACTTTTTTACCACGAAAATGGTGGCGAGCGCCAAGCTCTTCAACACGGTAAAAATGATTACTTCTTTTCAACTGCGAAACTAGGGAGAAAAGAATGAACATGCCGGGCTTAACTTCTAAAATCCACAGCATTCACAGCCGATAGACTGTTGAAGGAGAACTTGGCTTCCGTTTTTTTTTTTTTTTACAATTTTATTTGGGAGGGATAAAGAAATACTACTCACATGCGTGATAGAAGAGGTATGAGCTTATGATTGGCAAAAGGGTGTGGGTGATTTTCCCATCTTCGTTACAGCTAAAAAATCAAATTAATTTCATTGAACTGTTAATAAAATCACACAACAAATCATGAACAGTTTGTTGGTAGTATTGACAGGTATGACGGTTCTAGAACGATCTCAGTCGGTTGCAAAATATGTTTAACTCCCCACCGTTCCAACAACAAAATTGTACGTAAGCCACATGTTTAAAAGATTAATAATTGAATTGTATAAACCGCCGTCACATATCTTATTAAGTTCAAATGTACTTTACTTCGGCTTGTGTGTTGTGTTGTTGTCATTGGTAGAGATGCTGTTCCTTATTCAACTGTATCTCTAATAGCAATCCAACCTAATATTTACATCATGCGGAAAACCAGTTTTTAAGTGTATATCTCGAAACGCTCCAAAACGTATAAAAGCTAAAAGCAGACAATAATGTATTTTTTGTTAAGGGTTTTTTAATGTCAAAAAAAATATTGTAATTAACAAAAAATAATTTACGATCTTTTACATGTAAAATCAATTGTGTGCAAATAAAATTTGCCACGCTTTTGCAAGGATGCAGTCATGGGGCAAAAGTGAATTATGAGAGCGTTCAGAACTTGATTTTAAATACTCGAAACACCTGACGTTCGTAGAATCAGCCATTATGCATAAACTAATAATAGGCCCTTACAAATGTACCCCACTCTCAGATAAAGTTCAACCTATATACGATATTAAATATATATTTACGTACAACTTGACCAGAAATTAAATAAAAAACATGACCAATGTACTATAAAATAACATTTGTACGAAATGATAGATGAAAATCATTCGTAGTAGTGTACAGCAGGTCTATAATAAATTCAGAGGTCTGAAAGATACACTCTTTAACCGACATCTCGTTGGTCCCCCCAATCTTGTGCAATTAATATATCGCCCTGTGAACTGCATCTTATCGATCGATGGAAGCCCCCTAGTTATTGTGTTATAAATATTAATTAGGAGAGCTCGGAAGACTCTTGGTCACAAAATAGTCAAATCTAGAAGTATTAGTATAGATCGTGAAATCAATGTATCAGAAAAAAAGCTAAACAAAATTCTGGGCGAGCCCCTTGCCAATAAGACGTGACCAGCTGAGACACAACACACTTATCGAAATTAATTAGATCAATAAGGCAAAATTCTAAGAACTAAGGCCTAGTCTAATGCTCATGCCTAGGCAAGGTTCGATATATTAATGCTCTCTTTACGTTCAATATTATATTTCTTATGGGCTTGATAGTTTCTCTGGTGAATATGAATTTTCCTTTGACATAAGCAGCCA
Organism: Sweltsa coloradensis; assembly: GCA_024449915.1. Lineage (NCBI taxonomy): Eukaryota > Metazoa > Arthropoda > Insecta > Plecoptera > Chloroperlidae > Sweltsa > Sweltsa coloradensis. Next base: position 81,465 of record JAMZAV010012065.1, read on the forward strand.
TGTCTATTTACGTCCCGATAATGCAGTTCACAGGGCGATATAAATAATGGCACCGAGAGGTGACCCACGAGTCAGGACATCTTGATCGTGGATTTATATATGACCCTGGCCTTACAAGGGATTTGTGTAGACGATAGATAGAAATCGTTCAGAGATGGTAATTATATTTTCATTTTTCAAATTGGCTCACAGAGCAGCATATTATCGGTCGATATCGATAAAACCAACAGAATCACAGTTGTCACTCTCACCCAAATGCGACAAGTGAGAGCTGTAGAATTGAAACAGAACAAGGTCATGGACACGCTTGATAGCACTAGTATTAAGTTGTGCGAGTTCGACTTGTGGACTGCAGCACGAACGCGACCCGCCTTCAGTGAGTGCGAAGCACAGGTAGAGTGGATAGGACCCTATGTGTACAGATGTAACATGAAAATATTGCAACACTAAAAAACCAATGATTGCTCGCAGAAAGTTCAGTTTCTGGGTTGATTTTTCCGATTTTTTTGATAGTATATGAACTGTTTGATTCCTGAATTTTTTCGGTAGACACAGGGCTCAGCAAGAGCCCAAAGGTAGAGTTCCAGCTAGTTACCCCGGGTGGGGGAGGGGAAACAATTGTTCAATCGGAAGGTGTATGAAATACATATCCTACAAGAGATTAGTGCCTACGGCCACAGGACTTAAGAAACCTATAGTAGTACATGAATGTACACAGCTCACTTGTTTGGTGACTGTTGCCTGCTTGGACAAGGTATATATGCCTATGCATCGGAGCACAGTACACAGTCATAACAGAACCGTCCGTTAGGTCCCGAATGGTCTACATGGAACTGTAGGAAAATACAATATTTATTGTAATTAAAGAGCTTTCTGGTAAAACCGTGAAGGTATTGTGCTGTATGAAATTCGAGTGTAAATGACTCAACATAAAAACATTGTTGAACATTAAAAACTTGAAGTGTTATAAACTACAATTTAAAATCGTACGGTACATAGGGTCAATTTCATGCTAATAGGCGGGAGTTGTATTATTTCAACATGACTGTGATATAAGTATTCACAAATTTTTATAAGCAATCTTCCTTAAGTTGCATTGCTTGTCAGAGTTAAATTGTAGGCTTATTATTATAAAAAATCGTATGTATGTATGTATGTATGTATGTATGTATGTATGTATGTTATGGTATGTATTATGTATGTATGTAGGTATGGTATGTATGTATGTATCGTATGTATGTATGTATGTAGGTATTGTATTGTATGTTATGTATGTATGTATGTATGTATGTATGTATGTATGTAATGTATGTATGTTATGATGGATGTATGTATGTATGTATGTATGTATGTATAGGTATGTATGTATGATGTATGTAGGATGTAGTATGTATGTATGTATGTACGTTAGGAGATATTTCGAATCGGTTTTTAAATTGAAATATTTGGAGATCCAATCAGATGCAATAACACAGTTTATGTTTGACACAACGTTTAGAGATCATGCGAAGCCTTTTAAATTTAAAATATTCAAGCATCCAAGGTGATGCAATACACAGTAGTACAATGTTTCACACACGTTTAATATCATGCGGAGCCTTTCAAAGTTGAAAATATTGAAAGCGTCCAATCAAATGCATACACATAAGACTTCCAGCTGCTTAGAGATCATCCCAAAGTGATGTTTGATTTGGTAAAATAATCTACATCATTAAAATAATGTATGGAGTCGTTTGGAACACACGCAGCCATCACAACCAGCGATTTCAATCACGTGCGAGCCACTATTTCATCTACAACGTCAGGACATCTTAAAAATGGGGAACACCGACTCACATACCACTACTTCCTGAAATCGATAAATAAAATAAAAATTATATATTTGTGTTGGTGGTTAACTCTCGCAACACAAGATATTTTTAATCACATGTCAGCCACCTATTTTGTAAACATAATTTATATCTACCGTTAGACCATCTAAAATATGGGGAAATTATACAACTCACATACCACTTACTTCTTGAAGAACGATAAATAAAATAAAATTACTATTTGTTGTTGGTGGTTAACTATCGCCAACACAAGAATTTTTCATCACATGTCAGCTACCTCAAATTTTGATCTACCAACGCCAGACAACATCTAAAATATGGGTACACACCGCCCACATACCACTACTTCCTGAAGAACGTTAAAAAAAATATGTAATTAATAATCGTTGTTGGTTAACTCTCGCAACAACAAAGATACTATTCAATTCACATGCCAGACACCCCATATATGTTCTATTCTCTATATATACGCCAATAGACCATCACTAAAATTTGGTTGCAGTAGAACGAAATATGTCTTATGGGCTAACAGCCATCAAACACATAATAGTAATACTGAAGTCTCATTAGCCCCGAGTTATGTACATTTTTATCCCGGTAAGAAGCAGAGTTCAGGTGGCTATAAGTGCGGTATAACTCCGGAATCCAATTCATAAAGACTTATCCCGGCCTCGCATGGGGGATAAGAAAAATATGTAAAACAGATGGCGGACATTTTAAAGTTTGCGTCTATATGTAAAACGAGAAAAGTTGTGTCATTACTCCATAAAACAAATCAGAAACACCGTCTTGTATAGGGCCTCAGGCCCTAGAGCGTGTAAGAAACATTCATAATAGAACAGTGTAGGCCATGAAGTTCGATTAGGGCTATAGGACTAGATAAATTAATACTAACAAACGTTTGACAAGCCCTCGGCCTCTCTAGGCAACCCTAAGCCATCGATAATGGGACCTTGTTTGACACAAATCCGCAACAAAATAACCTATTGTTTGATTACTAAAAAAGCCTTATGCAGATGAACATAGTATGATAGTCTAGGCTATTTCAAAATTTACGGCAATAATACGCATTTTTCGTTCTTTTATATGTCACGCAATCTTAGTCAATAATAAAAATAAAAAAGTACAAAAGATGTGCAAATGTTTAGTGTTATTTTGCCCAGATCTGCTGATTTACAGGGCCTGTGGGAATGCAGTGGAAAAAAACATTTGTTGTACTGTGTTGGATTGAAAATCTTCTGATTTGATGATGAGTTGCTCAGACTTAACAAGGCCTTTCCTGCCATGTCCGCATTATACCGTCCTTTACCACTTCTACCGGGAAAATGTTACATGAATCTGGGCCCTGAGGATGAATCTGTCTAAATCGCAGTTTTTATTTCAAATCCCCCAATGATAGCCGGTTGCTCAAAATGTACGGCGTATTAGGGTTGATTCAGAGCTGCACTTGAAAACAGTTCTGTGCCTGACCTGGTACACTCTAAAATACAAAAGTATGTTTTTACTGTTTTTTTATTTAACTACAAAACAATTCATGAATTGTTATTATTAATACAATCAGAAAATATAAAATCAATCCGATCGGGTTCACATTCCGAGTCTCCACTACATAAGAACCACGTCCTCGTACCCTCGGACAGCGCCCTGATCGTATTCCCTTACGCAGGTATGAGCGAGGGTTATTTCCTCGATTTGGATAGTCCGGGCAATACTCTATTCTCACAAAAGGTAATTCTTATTTTAGTGCTGAACTGCTTATGTATCACGCGCACACAATGTTTAATTCGTCAAGTGTGAATTAATGAGAAAAACTTAATTTGATCCATTTAAAGATGTGCAAGAGTTTTAGCCTGATTTTAGAAGGTTCACTGGAAAATGTTATCACGATCGGAGTAGCTAATTTAGGTATGTATCGGAAACAAGCAAACACACAAAATACAAACACTTGCATATACTTACTATATCTACCGGGTAGTCATAAGTGCACCACGCCAGTATTACGTGGAGGGAGTGCCCTGCAATTATAACCGTCGTATGTGTTCTGTGCTTTGTTTTGATATGGCGTTTTCATGGCAGCACCGGCCGAGTGCATAGATGTCATGTTGGATCAACCTCACTTGAATTAACATTACAAAAACTGAACAAATGAAAAAGACAAGTGGCAATACAATGCGCATAGGCGACTAGTGCGACTGAGTGGCGGCCAATGGAAAACGCAATGAATATCTATTTCTGGTTAACAATGGTCCTGGTTTTATCAAGACGAGAAATAGCAACTGTATATATACGCAACGTCTACCGCTACAAGAAACGGAATATGAAATATGACCTATTCGTGGCCTATTTCAAAAAAACAAAATACATGGAGAACAATTTATTTATATTATTTCATGTTGTGATAACGAACCTATTTTGGACTGATCCTAACCAAAGAAACGCGGCATTTTCAGAGACGTTTAGGTACTATGGTTTTGTCTGTGTACATTCACCCACAGACTTGCTTGACTGCTACTCGACGTCTCCTGAGGATTAAACTGTTACCAATGATCACATAAGAGGGCTTGTGTGTCACAACCAACTACACCGACACCCAATTTCACCAGCATACCATCATCGTTGAATATACCAGAATGCCTGTACAAGCATATCCCCAATCACTGTCATTGACGTGTCTGTACCAAATCTACACACACCGTTCTCACCGCAATATATAGCATTTAGAACCACTTGTCAATATTTGTGAAAGCATTACGTATGGAAATTGGAGTATTGACCACATATCATGTGTACATGACACCTCACACCATTCCTAACTCAGAGTCCCATTAGAATAGACATGAACACTTTTTTTATTATGAATTAAATTTTCGTTTTTGTTTTGAAGAGCTACGGGCCAACTATTTTTACAAAGTAAAGTCCATTTAAAAATTCGCTTAGAGCCGGAAAATCCAGCTCATCTCCACATTACCGTCTGGGACCACTTTTTAAATCCAATTTTACAAAAAAAAATGATTATTTGGAACGATGTTAACAAGGGATGAGAAATGTCGGTAATTCAGATGGACCATTTTAGCATACGAAATATTTTTTCCCGTTCAATCTGGGAAATTACTACAAATTACTGTGTGGAGGCATATCTTACGGTCTGTAACTGAAAAAGGAAACGCATTATTGTTGAATGAGCTCTGATTGCGCAATTTTCACATTGCCTACTGGTATTTTTGTGCAAAACCATAACCCGTAGGACAAACGATATGAGGTACTAGTGATCCAGACTACACCTCTAGCCATGTGTATCAAAGCAGGTTTTTGTGAGCCACCAAACGTCTCAAGAAGGATGTACTATTTAGTAGGGTCATTTTCGACACTTTTGTGACAGTTGAGAGACAATGACGATATTTGCAAAGGATGTGTCCTCTAAGAAGGTGTTTTTATAAAAAATTAATCCCCCATGCCCCTCGCGAAAAGTGTGGCATACCACGCCAGGGCCCAAAACACCAATATGCGGCCAGTTTACCACATCTGACACACACACACACTGCAATGGTTTAGCCTAGAGTATCGCGTTTAGTATGTGGTTTTTATGGTTTTGAGGGTCGAGCGAATCGTTTTCTGAGTCGGTTTGGCGATTAGACCCATTTTTAAAAGCTTTGAATCACGATGGCCGCGATTTGCAGCTTGGAATAGCCAGTTTCTCGAAATCGTAGTTTAGAAATTCATATAAGACTCGAATGAAAGACCCATGTTCACATAAATTTTGAATAATTGGACAGAAGAGCTCTCGGATAGTGCTCATAAATCTAATAATTGGTCAAAACTTCAATAATAATACGAAAATATGTGCTTTTTTTTTTTCCCCCCTTTGTATAGACAAGTTTAGGATTTTCAAAGTGCTTCTTGATAAGAGTGGCTTATGCACAGAATTGAGAGACAATGGACGATTCTCAACGGATTTGTCCTCTAAGAAGGTTTAGAAAAATTTTAGCCCCACCATGCCCCTCGCGAAAGTGTGGGCATAACCCCGCCAGGGCCCAAAACCAATATGGCGGCGTACCACATCTGACATATCTTTGCAATGGTTAGCCTAGACGTAATCGCGTAGGTATGTTGTTTTTATGGTTCTGAGGGTCGAGAATTCGTTTCTGAAGTCGGTTTGGCGATTGAGGACCATTTTTAAAGCTTTGAAATCCAAGATGGCCGTTTCGATTGCAGTTGGAATAGCCAGTTCTCGAGAATCGTGAGTAGAATTTCATATAAGACTCGAATGACAGCCCTGTTCACTATAATTTTTGAATAATTGAAGAAGAGCTCTCAGATAGTGCTCTATAAATCTAAAATGGTCAAATTTTCAAAAAAATATATAATACGAAAATATGGCTCCTTTTATAGACAATTTAGCGATTTTTAAAGTGCTGTGATAAGATGGCCTATTATGGCACATGAATTGAGAGCCATGAGATGTCTCAACGGATTTGTCCTCTAAGAAGCTCTAAGAAGCTCTTATCCAAAGAAGATTACCAAGATATTCTTGAGAGGAGGAAGTCTGGAGCTAGAGGACCGAAGTCAGAGCAAATACTGAAAAGCATTTGTCCTCTCAAAAAAGTCTATTGCTGAAAGCGAAGATGCTACCTGCGCGCACTCCAGAGCTTCGATTAGTGGCACAAAATGAAGAACAAGAGTACGATTCGACTCCCACTGATGACGACTCGGTGGATCTCTGTGCAAAGGACGAATGACATTGTGTATTGCCAGCTCCATTACGAGCTGCTAGATCCATCCGTTTCCCCCAATCGGTCATGATGAGAAATTCTAAATGGAAGTGGGCCGACCAGTGCCCGCCACACCCTTACCCCCCTTGCCCAGCAGCTCAAAACGCGTGGGTTGTCCAGATGACAGAGGTGAAGATAGTTGCAGCGATGATGAGAGAAGTGAGTGTGGAGAGTCAACAGATTCAGAAGAAAAGTAATGGTGAAGTATGTGAGCGCACTAATGAGGTAGTTAATTAAGAAGATGTTATTGTTGAAAGTTGGCTTCAAACAGAAGTCATAGTCTACTGTCATTCAAAATTACTTTGAACAGGGCTTTCATTCGAGTCTTCTATCGAAAGCTTCGACTACGTTTCGAGAGAAACTGGTATCCAAGCTGCAAATCGGACGGCCCACATCTTGGATTCAAAGCTGTAAAAGGGTCTAATGCCAAACCGAAAAACTTCAGAAAACGAATTCCTGACTCAAAACACATTAAAATAACCACATACTACGCGATACTCTAGGGGCTTAAACCATTGGCAAAATTAGTGTCAGATGTGGTTACGGCCGCCATTATTGGGATTTTGGGCCCCTGGCGGGGTATGCCAAACTTTCGCGAGCGGCATGGGGGCTAAATTTTTATAAAACATTCTTAGAGGACAAACCGGTGAGAACATTGTCTCTCAATCATGTGCATAGCCACTCTTTATCACAGCACTTTAGCAATACGCTAAACTTGTCTATAAAAGGAGCACATTATTTCGTATCGATTATTGAAAGTTTGACACAATATATTAGATTTATGAGCACTATCGAGAGCTTTCTGTCAATATTCAACATTATTTGAACAGGGCTTTCATTCGAGTCTATATGAAAGTTCTACTACAGATCGAGAAACTGGCTATTCCAGCTGCAAAATCGACGGCCATCTTGGATCAAATCCCCCCTTTTTTTTTAAAAAATGGGTCTAATCGCCAAACCGACTTCAGAAACGAATTCTCACCCTCAAAACCATAAAAACACATACTACGCGATATCTAGGCTAAACCATTGCAAAGCTAGTGTCAGATGTGGTAAACGGCGCCAATTGGATTTTGGGCCCTGGCGGGGTATGGCCCACACACTTTCGCGAGGGGCATGGAGGGCTAAATGTTTTTATAAAACCTTCTTAGAGGACAAATCCGTTGAGAAACTCGTCATTGTACTCTCAATCATGTGCCATATGCCAACTCTATCACAGGCACTTTAGAAAATCGCTAAATTAGTATATAAAAGGAGCACAATTTTCGTATAATTATTGAAGTTTTGACCAATTATTAGATTTATGAGCACTATCATGAGAGCTCTTCTGTAAAGTATTCAAAAATTATGTGAACCAGGGCTTCATCGAGTCTTATATGAAAGTCTGACTACGATTTCGAGAAACTGGCTATTCCAAGCTGCAATCGACGGCATCTGGATTCAAAGCTTGTAAAAAATGGGTCTAATCGCCAAACCGATTCAGAAACGGGAATTCCTCGACCTCAAAACCATAAAAACCACATACTACGTCGATACTCTAGGCTAAAACCATGCCAAAAAGATAGGTCAGATGTGGTAAACGGCCGCCCTTATTGATTTGGGCCCTGGCGGGGTATGCCCACACTGTCGCGAGGCGGCATCATGGGGCTTAATTTTTTATAAACCTTCTAGAGGATCAAATCCGTTGAAAAATCGTCATTGTCTCTCAAACGGGTCCAAAAAAAGTGTCGAAAATGACCCTATAATTTCATTCGTCGTTCGTTATCAGTTCAGAGTATTATCGCAAGATTAAGTTATCTAACAAGGAAAACATTCCAATCCACAACTACATAATATAACATAATATCCATACATACATACCATACATAAATATATAACAACATTATACATATATAATATGTTATACATATACAACATATATATATATATATATATATATATTATATATAGCATTATATATATATATGATATATAGTATAGTAGTATAGTATATATATATATAGTATAATATAAGTAAAAAATAACCCAAACAAGTATAATAATTCACAAAGGTTAATAACAACTATCATCATTGCAGTATATCAACATTAGTATAGATATGGTAATGGTAATAAAATATCAAAGCACTTTTAGTAGCGAGAATTAAATTAAATTAAGCGGCTGCCAATAAACGATCAACAAAGTTGCCTAGCCCCATTGCCCAACTTTATTGCTAGCCAGCCACAGTCACTCGCAAACAAAAATTAGAAAAAACACTGGGACACTACTGTTGTGATTGGTTATCAACGATCACGTGATACTTTGAAGAGATCTGATAGGAAGTGCTGAGCTTTTATTGCCAAGTTGTTCAGAAATTGTTGAAATTTTTGGGATGTGCGGGTGTTGCGCAACTCGACTTTTGAACGTTAGTGAAACGTCGGCAAAATTATGCATGTTCTCAATGTAATCATAGCAACATGTGAGCCAACAATGTGTGACAACTAGTTTGTCGTTTGGTAAGCCCGCTTAGGTAATGTGAATTAGAAAAGTGACTAAATCAACATGCGTTGGAGTACTATGTTGATACGAGGATGCTATATATTTTCGCTGATTTCTATTGTTTACATCCCATTATGCCTAGGTGTTATGCCAACACAACAAGTTTCAGTGACATTATAAAGTTTATAATTCGTCAAAGCTAAAGAGATTGGAGAAGGGTACATTGTATTATCTGGCTAGGGATCTCTTGCGGGCTTAATTAAACAATGTCTCTTATTTGTTTATTAACTCTGCTGTCTCAATTCTGAAAAGCTGCTGAAGTCAAGGGTTACAACGTGCATTGGGCGCTTGCAACCTGGCCGCCCTTCCAATCGGGTCGCCCGAGTTTGACAAGGATATCGAACTACTATGTCTAATTCACTCAGTTCACTGTCAAAACACTTAAAAATTAGTGTTCACCGCAACTTGGTAAGTATAGCCAATGTAAATAGATTAATGTTTCAATATAGTCTTACTTAAGTGATGAATGAGGAGATCGTGTTAGATCAGTGATTGTAGCTTTAGTAGCATACTACCGGGGCTGGTAACGGCGGAAGTCACAGTTTTTGCGCGCTTGTGCCTTTTAATTATGACAATGTCCCGATGTCTAGGAAGGGACTTAGAGGTACTGCAAGGTTTATCAGTACCTTTTCAAGCGCCTTGTCTTCCTCGGGAAGTAGATGCCGTTGAAGTGGCAACGGGTTTAGGTGGTTTAGAATACGAGAGGTACCAATTAAGTTGTGTGGGAGTGAGATTTATACTAGAGTTGTCAAGAAATGTTTTTGGGAGTGCTTGTTGTAGCACTAAGCTATAGATAGTTGTAAATCATTGTGATGCAGATTTAAAGATCTTCTTTTGATTTGCATCGTTATAGAGTTCGTAGGTGGCGCCTACGGAATCGTTCTTGGTGAACTTCACTCGAGAAACGTTTGTAGAACCGTTATGATGAAGTGGTCCTTGATTTCAGAAGGGACAAAGTTATCGGCCGTAACAGATTCATCAGTATGTTGACATGTCAGACTTATTTGATTTTTTTTTTTTTTGTTTCAAAAAAAATTTTTCCCCCCCCAACAGTTGAAATTTACAAACTTGCTATAGGTGTTTTAAATAGCAGCTTTAGAAAAGATACTTATTATTTTATTTATTGTATACCTTGCAACTATGCTATATACTATGGGGGCAAGTAGGCTACTGAGACATTTTTTTCCTAACTTTACAATTTTTTTTTGTAATCTTTAAACAATTAATTACAATATCAAAACATTACATCCAAAATGGTTATTCCATATCTACCTCTTTAAACCAACCTTAACATTTTTATCTGAACTTAACTTAAACAATCTTTAATTAACAATTAATTTCACATATCAAAATAACAAACGGTGACAACAGAGCCCTCAGCATCAGTTATCCACCTCAACACATCTTTACACTTTTCCAGTTACTTCTCTTGCTGCTAATGCTGAACCGTCTAATGCTTTTATGTTTATCCTCTATAAGGTCCCCCATATCGCATCCTCATATTCCAAAATTGCCTTCCTATTAAGATTTATATTGCTTTAGCTTTTATTTCTCATGAACTCCTTGTAGCTGCCTCATTACAAAATAATAGATTTATTGCTTTTTTTACTTCAACATGTTTGCCCAATCTAAAATGTTATCGAAGAGTACTCCCAAGTATTTGTACCTGATGACATAATAATAGTGTTTTACCACCAACTTATAGTTTATATTCCGCTTTTTGTTCGCTCTATTAAGGAAAAAAACCTTACACTTTAACTCATATTTAAAAGTTTATAAACCCAAAATTTTATTTATATTCTACCCACTTTGCAATTACGGTAAGTCTTCGTTATTCATATAAAACATTTCTTTATTTCCCTGTATAACAAGCCATCATCCACACAAGTCTTATCTTTGATTAAATTCCTATCGGATAGATCATCTGAAATATAATAAACAAATTTGGTCTTAAACACACTGGCCTTGAGGTACTCTCTAAACCTCTTAAAGTTCTATTCTAAAAAAGTCCCACCCATTTCAACAGTTTAATTGAGCGAGCGAAGCGCGCGTCTCATTGACTCTCATGGTTCGAATCGTCTGTTTTGTTTTCTGTTACTTCTTCGATACAGGTCGCATTGTTTTATGATCAACCTGAAATTGCCACATGCTACATAACCACCTAGGAGGGTGCTGTATAGTATTGAACAAAATCCGAGCGTTGGTTTTATAAAAAATAAAAAATAAAATAAAAAAAATAAAAAAATAAAAACTTGTCCGATCGTTATGAAAATTTATTTCAAGGTCAATAAGTACAAACATTCCTCCTATTTTCCAAAATTTTTAGCTAATCGGGTTAAGAGCCTAAAGACTTATGGTAATCATATCTCGAAAAATGATGTAAAAATGAAGAGGCAGTGAAGAAGATACAAGATACACTTTAGAAGCATGACTGGAATATAGAATCAATGGCACGATGTTGGAATTAGTATATAGTGTACAATGTAAATATACTGTTAGGCCTACACTGTGTGGTGGGCACCTTGTGTGAAGTCGTACTAGGGTCATGTTTGCACATACGGTGCTCGCTCAACAACGCGTAAACTGAGGTTTCTAGATTCCTTATTGTTGTTGCGAAATTTCTCCATGCATTGTCAAAGGCTTTCTGAAACTCAATAATTATTGCATTAAACCCTAACCCAAATATTACAAGTGTGTCAGCTATGTCTGAGTTAAACTACCCTGTTTCTGACGTTCACACGAACACGAAACCCATGTTGTGCCCCCCCCTATACATGCAGACGCCTACTACCTCCTGCATCTTACAATAATATGTTTAATTTGAATATCTATATCCTCTCCATGATTTTACATACGAAGACGTAGGACTGACAGGCTATAGGCCTAGAATTATCTAATTGGCCTTCCCCCACCCCATTATAATTTCACAAGAACAAGAGCTTGCTTCCATGCTTGGAAGGTTTCCCATGTCTATAGATTATTTAAAAATCTTAAAGGACGGCACTATCCCCATCCAGCTGTTTTGTATAAAACACATTATTTTAGGCCAAGCAGCCCAGCTGGGCCCGGACAACAAAGAGGAAGTATTTTCGGAGTAAATCCATTTAACTCCATTCTGGATACTTCATGTATAACCTCTTTTTTTACAAAATGTGTCGACTTTTAACTCCGATATTAACGAATCCCACAATAGCCGAGCTAAGTTGGAGTAAGACGGAAGAAAATGCGTCCCTCACTTAGTGAGGACGTCATAGATGAAGTCATGAATTGAACCAATGAGAACACCCGACTTTAATATGAAACCAATAGAAAAGTAGGTTTATTTAAAACTTGTAGGAACGAAATTTCAAATGTATCATAAAAAATAATACTATGTTAGTTACTCGCAATTTAAACATTATTATAGAAGTAAGTTATTATAAATTAATTAATTAATAATGTAATGTTATAGCACCCGATATGCAGTGTCCGGTACCACCGTTGAAAATTAATTGAAATGGGTGCTAGAAATTAATATGATCATTATAATCCAAGGGGAGGAATCAGAAGCATAAGTTTCCCTTAACATCCCCTAAACCCTCCATAAAAATTGGAATGGTATTAGGCTAGGTTCAAATACATTGATGACATTTCAAATTATTTAGTTAATTTGTCATAAATTATTGTTCAGTTATTTTAATACACATTCAACTACTTTTCTTTATCGACCCGTTTTTCTCACCCCAACCCCTCATAGTGTATGTCATTATCTCTGGATACCAGTAATTCCAGCACTAACTAGTGAGGTGTCTGTAGTTAACAGCATGAAAATTGTCATGAAGTTACATTAGTAATACGAAAAATAATAATCAGCGGCGAGCGAAAGCAATATATACACCCTTGGTATTCCCTACAACACCTTAGAAATTGGGATGAGCCTTTGGTCAATTTTGAAATCATTGGATAATTTCATTTGCTAATCAAAATTCAAGGATTTACGTGCTTTGATCATAATCATAATATTTTCATTTCCAACACGACTTATTCATCCACCCCTATCAATAATTGATACGATAAGTGAAAAAGCACTGTACCTAGTAATAGTAAGCTGCACATGAAATTTGGCATGGAAAATATGGTCACATAATAACATGACAATAAATAATATGCTAAGCCAAGCAATTTTTCAACCCTACTGCTCTCTACCTCCCTTGACATTGGAATGAGCGTTTAGTCATATTTTATGCTATTTGAATATTTGTATTGTCAATAAAAATTATGTGTCTACTTGATTTTTAATTGGTCAATATTTTAAATTTTTGGCTTATAGAGCCTAATATGCTCAATTAAAGAAGGCCTATCTATGTTAAACTTAAGCAAACCAACAATAAGTAGGTAGGTAGGCCTAGAGCAATTTATGACATTTTTCCAAGTTCTCATTTGCACAAAGTTCATGGAAGCAAAAACATAACAATTCATGCAATATCGCAGTTTGACTGAAGCATTTTAGGCCCTCTACCTACTCGGTTCCAAGAACATATTTTCAGGCCGAGAGGCCACTGAGAATTTCAGCAAGGGACATTATTGAAGGGCTACTTGTACTTGATATTATTTTATTTATTGAAAGATTCAACTAGTAAGGACCGGTACTAATTCATCATAGAGCTACACAAACCCTCATTGATAGATGAATCTTTGTTTGCACTGACACTACTTACTTATGTAGGCTTAGGTCTAGAGTAAGACTAGGCTAGCCTAGCTGCTAGACCCTACAAGACCTGCCTTCACATTTTGAGGTTAAACCTGTAGGCCTAGAACCTTGGCCCCAGCCCAACACAAGGCCAAGCATGGCCTGGAGTCTTGGGTCTAGGCTAAGCCTAGACCCAAGAGTATGTTGCTTAGGCTCAGGCCTAGCAAAACGTCTGAAAACTTCGTTTAGTCCTATCCCACGGCCAGTGTTGGGTCAGTTCTTTTTTAAATGAACATTTAAAAGTTCAGTTCACAGCTCAAATAATGAACTTTTAAAAAGTTCAAGTTCTTATATAACCTAAAATTTTGAAAAATTCAAGTTTGTCTAAAATATGTACTAAGTTCTTTTTAAAGTTCTTTTGTAAAAAAAATTATCACTATTTTATTAAAGGCTGGCGTAAAATGAAGAAAAACACGAGGAAAAACATTAGAGGTGTTCGAATACCAAACTACTCGCGAGTTTGAGTCTTGCGAAAGTGTTGAGCAGTCTTTGATCGTGTTGATGATTTGTACTACATTCTCGTCGACCAGCTTGTAAAATTATGGCAGAAAGAAGAACTTTCAAATGAACTTTATAAAACTGAAAAGTTCCTTCTCGGAAAGAACTTTTAAAAGTTCAAGTTAATTCATTTAAAAAAAGAGTGAGTTCACCAAAAAAAGAACGCGTTCGCGAGAACGCGTTCTTTTTAAAAGTTCCTTCCCCAACACTGCTCACGGCCCTAGGGCCTAGGCCTACCACAGACCCTAGGGCCTAGGATAGCCTAGGGCCAAGCCTAGGTTCTTGGCTAGTTAGGACTTCCTAATTTCATCAGATCGTAGGGGCTATACGGACTAGGGTAGGTAATTATGCTGTATAGCGCCTCACGCGAAAATCCCCAAAAAAATCCCCAAAAAGACATTGAAAAGCATTATTATGTTACCTTTTTCTATTTATTACTGTTTTTTGGTGTAAAAGGTGAGTATCTTCCCATTTTTATGTTATTTCAATTGTGTTTATGTGTTGTTGTATAATACATCAGTTGTCATCACGCCATGTTGGAGCATGGTTGCCAACTGTCATTTTAGTAAAACTACTGTAGGGGGTAACCGCCCATTAGACCGCGCGAAAACAATCGCGCCGCCCGTAAGACCGCCGCAACAAGGTCGATGCCCATATGATCGACAGGCCATTAAGACCGACTGGCAAATAAGACCGACAGGCCAAGAAGACCGACGCAATAATGTCGACAGGCCAATAAGACTGACTGTTACAGGGGTAGGATGCTCAGGAACAGGGGAAGGATGCACAGTAACAGGTGTAGGATGCTCAGGATCAGGGGGAGTATACACAGTTACATGTGTAGGATACACAGGTAAGGTGAAGGATACACAGTTAAGGTGTAGGATACTCAGTAACAGGTGTAGGATACTCAATTTCAGGTGTAGAATGCCCAGGATCAGGGGAAGATACACAGTTACAGGTGTAGGATTCTCAGGATCAGGGGTAGGATACAGTT
>JAMZAV010012066.1:0-36073 GCA_024449915.1 Sweltsa coloradensis
TACTATGGATATGGGATCCTAGATCTTTAATTAATAATTAGTTAATTAGCATGACTTTGTCGGAGCGTCGGAGGCATGTGGGCGAACTCCCAATGCGGAGAGTTCTACTTTACGGGAGACAAGCTTAGGACATATCATATAATTGAAGATGCGATTAATATTATCATTGATGGAATTTAAGTTTTATTACCATCGCAAAATAGTTAAGAACATTTATGATTGCAAGTGCCTTGAATTGACTGAAGTAAGCTTCTAGCAATACATACAATATAGAAGTAATTTGTACTTACATTATGCTGCTGCTGAATCTCTGGGTCACTCTCTTACTGGAGAGTTGAGTTGCGCGAATACTACAACCTTTTAATTAATTACTCTAAATGTCTTCAGACTGTCAGGTCTGCCAGTTTGCCGTTAATGGTTCTCCAGGGACTCAACGAACTCGTTGGACTCACTGGGTACTGGATATTCGGACTTAGCTGACATGGACCACTAATGTCTACCAGACTACCTAATGAGTGACCGAATCCATGCACAAGGCATTAATTCAGGTCTGAAGATTAGTCGTATAAAAGCTAACCTAGCCAAACGATGTCGATGGTTGTTCTGCCCTGGGTCTCTCAGTTCGTCACCTCGAAACCTCGGTACCTTCCCCTAATATTCCCCTACTTTACCTAAGTGTATGACTTTCTAAAATCTATCCGCACTGAGTCTGGTGCTTGGGCTCTGTATTCAGTAAATGTCACACTCATATCCGCATTCCTGAGCTTCCAATTGCTACCTTTTGCCTATTTCATTCCTATAGTTTTATTATGCAAAAGTGCATTATATCCCTCTTATAATTCTAATATGCAGTGTGTATTATGCTCTTTTATATTTCTACTATACAAACCGCACCATGCAAGTGCATTATGCTTTCCTATGTAATTAATATGCAAACTGCAATATGTAAGGTGTTTTACTATTTCTTATGTTTTAATGTACGATTGCATCATGCCTGCAAGGCGGTTCACTACAATACCCCCTCCTCCGGAGCTTTTTAGCAATGTCCCACGACTTTGCAAAAAACAGAGAAAAGAAAAAAATAGTGAACCGACTTGAGTTTATACTGAGGTCATCCGCATGTCGTGCAAGGGCCGTGTTATTGTTGGAGAAAAATTTAAGTTTGTTAGGAATGAATTCGTGCAGGATGACGTACCCAGCTGGAGGAGCTACTAATGGTCCACTGATTTAGTGCTATTACGTATTAATTGGCATAATGCATGCATGCCTTGCTAGGGACAGGACCGTTGACGTCAGACGTCCGGAACCTGCCTAAGATGTGTATGCTACCCGCCTGGTGTGCGCCTAATATCCCTAAAATGCATTCCCACAACTACTTGGAGATACTAATTAACACACGGTCCCGTGACGATGTCAGGTGGATCCTCTAAACTGCACATTGCTGAGCGTATTAAATAACTCGATATATTGATTGATATAACTTTGAAAAGAGAAAAAAATTTACCGAAAGAGTCGTTCGACTCGTGAATGTGGAAGTATGTGTGACATTACCACAGTTACGCCTGCATCACGTAATGACAATTACTACGACTCTTAGAATGCGTACAAGGAACGTTTACCGTGTACTGAATAAAGCATAGCGCCTGTCATTGGCAAACTACAATATCTTTTGAAACAAAACGCAATCACAATTCTTTAAATAGGACGAGAGTGACTCAAGAGATTCCGCATCTGCAACATTTGTTCTCAAACATACACAGAAGTAAACAATCATCAATTAAACTGAATATCAAACATAACAATCATTAAAAATCAACAAGTGAGGTATGCAACCTCAATAATT
Source organism: Sweltsa coloradensis (assembly GCA_024449915.1). NCBI lineage: Eukaryota > Metazoa > Arthropoda > Insecta > Plecoptera > Chloroperlidae > Sweltsa > Sweltsa coloradensis. The sequence continues at coordinate 1,844 of JAMZAV010012066.1, forward strand.
AGCAAATACGTACAATGATGTATGCCGTCCAAGAGACGTAAAATGACACATATGCAATCGAAGTAAGTACTCTAAAGCATAGACTATAACAAGTTCAGCATAACATATATGTATCCTAATAGAATTAGAACAACCATTTGAAATGAATATTAACCTTGTAACCTAATGTCTGGCTACCTAGTGCATTATTTCATTCGTGAATGAAGCATGCGTATTTAATAAGGTCTGAATGACTCATTATCACGAAGTGGTGGAAGACAATACTGAAACATATGCAAGTATCAACTAAGTATTTAACCCTAATGTAAAAATGTAGTGTCAACATAATTTGTTATTGGGCCACGCGCCATATCGTTGATAGTGAGTAGCGCTAAGCGTGCATAACAACTTGTTGGACACTTGTACCATCTCACTTGTATTCCTTTCTCACCATAATTAACATTTAATGATCGCTAGGGAAAACCCGGCGCGTGCGTGTCTGGTTACGCACATGTAAACAATGACAGCTATACCCGTACATGAGCCTATGATGTAAGTGAAGTGGCTATCATCAGCCGTATACTTGCAGGTAAGTCAAGCAATAATTTAATTGACTAATCGTAAAAATAAGTACAAAATTTAAAAAAATGAGAGATATACAAGGATTAAGTTGTCTAACCACTCCTAGAGAAAAAAATAAGGTCCTGACATTTGTCATACGAATGAATGATTATGCGTTATAATAACCTATCCGCATGCAAGTACAGTCATATCATGTATACAGTTCAATATTATAACTAGTGTAATATATATCTATAAAATATTCTTAGCACGTAACCAACTGCAATGTGTGAGAAAACAATAGCAATCCCATTATAATTAATGTTGACAAGTGTCAATATGCTCTTTCTAATTAAGAGTGTCTTATTTGCGATACTCATTCAGTTCGAGATCTATGATAGTATTCGCCTGGGCGTCTTTCGTTTTATCCCTATTTTCAGTTACTTTAGTATTATTGTACGACGCACTTAAGAGTGTTTTGAGAAAAATTTTGGTCAGCTCCGTACTGACAGTCATACATTGGCACACGCATACGGCACATTACAACGTTGATGAGAAGACAGCTTCCATGATTAGGTGATGAATCACAAGTTCGCATTCACGCGTATCTGTAGATCAATGGAAATTACCTCAATCGTCACGGGGTAATTCCGGGAGGAATTTGTTGTTAACTTGGGGAGGGGATTCGTGTGTATTATCATCAGTCTGTCATCCACTCCCGAATACGTTACACCAGCAAGTCGAGCAATGTCGTGCGTGTGCGTTCATTTCGAAAAAGTGCCGTCGCGAAGGAGTTCGCCGCCGAATGGCAATGTCTAGTGGTCGAGTGTGAAGTATTGCGAGGTGTGATGCCCTTAATGCCGCGACATTTCGGAGGATTCTCGCCCAAAACAATAAGGAATGGGTGCGCGGTGGGGATGGTAACCGTCGCGGCAACGTCGCGGCCAGTTGGAGGCGTTGGGCGGAATACCAGCGCGACGTGCGCGTAAGCGAGATGGGGTGCCTCGTCGCTTGCGCGTTCACCGTAATGTGCACGTACACCATATACAATTGCGCGTGTGTGAGCAAGATTCGTGAGTGGGCCAATAAATGGGGAAAACTATATCAAGCCATGGGTGGGTGCGTGCCCACCGGGTCCAAGAAGGACGTCGCTATGTGTGACGCCGAGGAGTCCAGGTGCTGCTGCCGAGCGTCGGAGGGGTAAGTACAAATATGGTTCCATACCGTAGTTTATAGTTCATTAATACAGATTCCTGCTGCGACTGCCCCTGCCGTGAAGGATGCTACTGTTCAGGCGGCGGTGGGGGCGCCTGTCCTAGGAGTGATAGGTGCGGCTGCCCCCGCAGCGGCTGGTGGAGAGACGCCCCATAGTACTGCTCGTAGGTCCGTAGTCTTTCGATCGCCGCCTCCCGCTGCAGTTCTTCTTCAGGCGTGAGGTCGCGTGTTGTGGAACCCCTGGGTCCCGCGAAAGCCTGCCGTCGATACAGGTCCCATATCAGGCGGAGGATAGCCGCCTGTTCGTGGATCTGCCAGCGCGACGCCACTATCGGCGCTGCGACGACTCGGGGGCGTCCATCAGTGACGCCTCGCATGCGTGCTTGAGCTCGCCTTCGAGCCCTCCGTTGCTTGATTTGTCGTTCCCGTCGGGCCATCACTTGAGCCATATCTGGAATTCACACAAGTATGAGCTCCACATAAGACATAATATCGTGTATGTAGGTAGCCAGGGGTTGTCCTATAATTTGAGTCATATTTCGTGAACCTCGTGATGCCAACCCGTCTAGGATGATCAGGTGGGTGTGCCTGTATTCACCTCAACCCACAATGCTCGTCCAAGCGTAGCGCTGGGGTATAATGTTACAATTGAATTGTTTAGTTAGCCATAGATTTATCAAAGCTAGGCGCCTCATAAGGTGAGACCTTCATGTAAGGCAAGTGAAGGGGTGCTGCAAGTAGTCACGCCCCTCTGGACCTTAGGGTGCCTCATGTCCTATGAGCTATTTAAATTAGGTTTACAAGAACTACTGCCTGCCTTGCAGCCTCAAAGTAGCCTATAATTCAAGATTGAGTCCAATCCTTGCAAGTCTGATGTTAACGAACTGTTCGAGTAACTGTCAGTGGAAATGAAAGCATTCCCAGTGATTTGTGCTTTCATAATAGTAATATCAATAGTCTATTACTGGAGAGAATTATGAATTTTCTAAAAAAAATTAGAATTTGATGACATAGGTTAATTAATTAGAACAATTTAGGGTATAGTTGCGTGGAAGAATGTCCGCCGTCAACTCCCTCCTCCACACCCTCGATCTCGCCCTTCGCCATGAGCGCTCGCATGGAGACGTTGCGCTCCTGTGGTTTGAGACGGTGAACGTATGAGATGTGTGGGTGTGAGTCCGACCCTTGGGTGCTGGAAGGCCGTGCTGGTACTCGCGGAGGAGTATGCTCTCCATACCGAGTTGGCCGCCAACACTGTACATATCTAAAAAACCACTTTCTCTTCCAAATACATAATATTATGATTAACAAGGTTATCAACCCGAAGGTAAAACCTCCATACATATGGTATGTGGTATTGTTATACCAAGCTGGTGCCGTTAACATTGCAAGTTGTGCTTCCCACTTATGGAAGGGTACAACGGCAGTCTTACCGTGTTCAGCTTTCAACCTGGTAATTATTTCAGTCATTTGGTGAACCGTGCCAAGGGTTGTTGTAATATCCTTGTGCGTATTATTAGTAATAAGCGTTAAAATGGCTTCTAAAGGCGGAACCGTGAAGTCTACACCTTTGTTGACTTGTATAATGTTGGACATATGGCTAGCCAAAATGAAGTCGCCGCCAAACGTCTCACAGGAGGGTGGTATATCGATAGATCCCGACCCGACTAATGTCAATTGCCGTACTGTAGCATTATCTCGATAATATAAATCAGGGCAATGAATCGTAAGTGGCTCGCGAACCACCGAGTACGCCCATGAATTAACTGAAGGAGTACGAGAAAACATTGGTGGTTGGTGTAATATTACATGTGATTCACATAAAGCATGAATATCAACCTTGTTTCCAGTAAATAGCGCGAATAAACACGATTTAGCGTGAGATTTAAGAATCGGCGTCATCGGTACGCATATTGTTAAACTAGCTTTCTGACAGTATTCTAGCTCTACGCTACTCATCTCAACATGATATTGTCCTTCCATCGTAACTGCCAAGAATTCATTGCTGGGTTTTATCATAATTGCTGCCGCACTGCCCGGAATGTGATATGGAATTGGTACCACTTTATAGAAATTAAAGAATTTGTTAGTCTCTTTAATTGGAACTCTCACGAACAATCGAATGACACTGCCCATAGTTGCTAAGTGTACTTTGCACAGATCATAATATGGATATATTTTTTCGATAGTGAGGTCCGTAAGAAATGAACTTCCTTGTTTTAAGTGCGGTTGTACTCTCGTTAAAATAGCTAGCAAGGTAGATGGTGGCAAAAAGTGTTGGCTCAGCCTACCCAGAGCTGTAGTGGCAAGAGCCGCTTCCATATTATCTATTGAATTTTTAATCGATTGAAGCGTATTAGCCATTTCTCTAAAGTTCGTCTGTATTGTATATAGTGACAATGTGAGTTGTCGGTCATTTCGTGTTTCGTTTGTAATGTGGTCAGCAACAGTCTGTATTCTATCATTTAAAGAAATTACTGCTTGAGCTAGTGTCTGGGTGTCTTTCGCGTGTTGAGCTTCCCGTTCGTGACTATCCTTAAGATATGATATTTGTTCTGATAATAAATGTAAAATACCCGCCGATTTTAATTCCAATGAGTTGACTCTATGATTAACTGCTGATAATTCCGATGTACTAGACATGCCAAATAAGTAATGCAGCCCTGCTGACGCTGCTGCGCCCGCGAGTGCGCCTAATAACAGCTGTCTACGCCCGCGTCGTGTTCCTGGCATGAGTGTACGAAACAAATCGTATAGTTGAGATTCTACCTGTCGTGCCTGGATTGTCAGTACCTCTGTCTCTTTGACTATTAATGTGCTAATTGTTCGCGCTAACGCCTCCTCATCTTCATCCCACTTAGGAATTCGGACAGCGTTAAGTTGTTCTACTTCCTGTATGAACTTGTTGATAACAACAGAGTAATTATGAATGTCTATATCTACGGCAATTGTCCAATATAGTCCCGCCATTAATAGATTAGGCTGCGGAATGAACATACTTCCAGTGTTCTCCGCTGGTTTTAAAGAAACCGCATTGTCTCCCAATGCTAATAGAATGATTACGAGTATAATAAGCGTCATCGTTGATTTAATCATAATTACCTCAGGTCACGTGGAGGTGTGTTCCTGATGTAATAATGGACCGAAAGTGGTAGCCTAAAGCGTCCCTGCTCACCCGTCGTTCAAGTACGTCCGGTGTCGCAAATGTGTGACTGTAAATGAAACCATATTATCTATAAGTTCATCAGCCACTTGTCATGTTCCGTGGTTCGTGTGTTTTACTCCGTATTAAATACGCGATCATACTAGATTCACGTAAAATTCCTTGCCTTATCAGTAATGTACCGACACGAATGATTTACAACGATACTAATATGAGTATCGATTATCCGTCATTCCTTTCTAACTTACCGCTTCTAGTACGCGTAAGTGTTACTTTCCGTTTTGTCATAAGCGACCTATGGGAATTTCCGTTGCCATCGAGTACCGTGCCGGTCGTCACCCGACGCCATGGCAATCCTCATTACTGCCATCGTTACGTATTGGCATGTAGAGTGTTCGCAGAGTAACAAACTAATGGTCTTATTACATACATAGACCTAATTGTGTAATTAGCGTTTGCCTGCAGTCGTACATCTCCGTAAGTATCGTAAGTATGTCCCGTGATTATTGTGTATACAGTCTACACAATACCCGTCACAACAGACGTGTAAATGTTATTACTAAAAAAAATATGAACTAATGTGATTAATCACTCGTGCTTACATTAAGTGACTGCATGTAAGTTGTATTCAACCGACGTAAGTAACGTAATTAACTGTAATTCAAGTGGTTGCGCTAGCATAGGATGTTGATATAAGAATAGTGTGAAACAAAATTTGTGTCATGTTTTATTCGCTTTGTCAATCCGGAGAACAATCGTCTAGTATGCATCCCAGCAAAAGATGGTAGGCGTGAATAAAACAGAAAATTGATCCATACAACCCCCTATTTCATCTCCGTCCTAACCTTCTTCGATGATTCCTGATTAACCTGAATATCATCTAACGCTTGGCCTATCCTTGTTGTGAATATGATAATGCATGCGTACTAGCTAGGTACCCATGGTGGATATCACCTGTGCGTTTCCTTCTAAGTATTGGAAGATTTACGATATTACGTTACTCTAACGATGTACCGCTACAACCTGGTTAATTGATCAGATTAACCAGAGATTAACAAAACAATAGCTGTCTGACTGAACATAGCCAATTCTCCATTAATAACATAAACAGCCGCTCGAGAAGGTCAATGGCCTATCATACCGAGTGACAGCTGTCAGCAATTCGTGACAGTTACGTAATTCACATAATAAGACTGCTAGAGAAAAACCACTTCCGAATTATAACAATAATACATTATATACATTACCGAGCAACTATCCAGCTCGTGCGCTTTTCAGTTTATACGTACCACAATATAACCTACTGGTGCATCAATATACCGCGTTTCTTATTTTATGGTCGGGCCTATGATTCTAGTGGTCATTTTTTCAATGCTTTAGCCTCTAAGGCTTTCAACAAAGGCGTTGCTATGCGCATAGACCGTCGAGGCATTAGTCTCTCGAAAGCGACCTTTAATGGGCTTCGAGTTGTAGATGTGGCAGTATCCTTAACCTTAGTAATGTTTTTAGGTATCGCACCCGTGCTCTGTGGCGCCGATGGTACCGTAGTTAGCGGCGAGACCTTGGTTCGATTCGCCCGTGACGGTGGCACTCCGCCATGCTTAGCTGCACTAGCCGACAACGGCTTTGCAGACGAACTAGGTTCGATCCTCTGTACACTTTTAGGAATCGTTTTTTGCTCTGCAGTTGCCGGTGTATTTCGAATAGTTGGTAACCCTGTGTGTACCTGCGTGTTAACTACACTTGGTCCGCCTATACCTGACGATAACCCTTTCGTGTATGGTACATGTGGAATATGTGTGAAACCTAACACTGCTTCATTATCAACTTCTGGCAACAATGCTAATTGTTTATCCCGAAGTTTCTCGTCGCGATTTACCCGCTGTATTATTTCAGCTTCGGATAAGTTACGATATTTGAGTGAATATGGTTGTTTAGACGAAGTGATATTTTCATCGTCACGTGAGTCCGTTATCTCGCCATCTGAGTAGTCGTCCCGCTCAGTGGGTTTTTCCCTACTGGATCGACCTGGGTTCGAGCCCTCTGGTTGATCGTGTATGCGCGACTCTATCAATGAATGTGATCTATTATTCTCCCGTGTTCCCGCTCTAGTTTTGTCACGATAAGTATCCACGTGTAGGTCATTGTCTTCGTCATCTGTCAAATGATTGAGTCGTGATAATAGCGACGTAGTTTCATAGAACCGTTTGAGTCTATTTACGTGTACTATTTGAACTTTTTGCGTGTGCACATGTTTAATGTGCGCAGTCACATCTCGTTTTGTGTCGAGCACCCTGTATGGTCCAGACCATAGTCTACTCCATTTACGTTTTTCTGTCTTTTTAATCGCAGGAACGTAAAGATAGGTTAAATCACCGATTTGAAAGTTCCTGGTCGTAACTTTTTTATTGAACTGCCGCTCGTTCCTTTCGGCGCTATTTTCAAGATTACGTTGTACTGCCGAATAAATAGTACGGAATGTGTTTTGCAATTCCGATGGGTAGTGTGTGTCTTCGTGGTATGCCGTGCGTGGTGGTTTCGCAAATTCACTGTAGGGGAGATTAAGATCTCGCCCGAACAATAAATAAAATGGACTATAGCCCGTTGCTGCTGATATATTTGCGCGCATCGCCAACATAACGTGTGAAATATAATCATCCCAATCGTCTGGGTGCTCACCTACGTAATAACTCATGATTCTATGTAATTGCTTATGCGAATTCTCAACAAGACCGTTGCTCTGTGAAGCATAGGCGGTGGTAGTGAGATGTTTGACATTCAAAATTTTCATAACTTCCTCAAATATCGCGGATACAAAGTTGCTTCCGTTATCAGATACTAATACCTGAGGACATCCGAAATTACACACCACGTGGTCTACAAATGCCCGAGCAATAGTATTACTGGTTTGATCTCTAACCGGTACAAAAATAACGAATCGTGTTAACCGATCAATGAACGATAGAATGTGTCTATTGCCCTTTCGAGATATTGGTAAATTGCAGATTGTATCAACGTGCACTACTTCCCATGGTTGTGACACTGGTGCATATCGTTGCAGTGGCGCGCGATTAGGCTTCGGTGGCCCTTTGCGCGTTTGACAAAGCTGACAAGAGAGTACATATTCTTTGACATCGTTACTTAGCCCTGCCCAATAAAATTTGGAATTAATAGCTTTCACTGTACGGGATATGCCCGAGTGACCTGCAAATGAGCTATTGTGATATGCTTGTAATACAGCCATTTTCATGGTGTCAGGTATAACCAAACGATGTGCGGGCATGTCGATAGTTTGCACCCTATACAAAAGGTCATTTTGCAACGCGTAATCGTCATGACTTGAGTTATCATTCAATAACTGTGTTATGATTGGCTGGAGCCTAGCGTCGGCGCGCTGTTCGAACTGAATCTTTGTTTTGTCCCACACCGGCACGTATCGTTCCATGACGTCATTGTTGTCGTCACTGTGATTCCCGTTTGTCAGTGTAGTGTCTGTGCTATCAACTACTGCTAAGTCAGCGTCCAGACGAGACAGTGCGTCCACGTGTGGAATTTTTGTCCCAGCTACATGCTCAAAAGTGTAGTCATAGTCTGCTAGGGTTATAGCCCACCTAGTATGTTTTGATGACTGTTCTGTGACCGATAAAAGCTTGGCTAATGGACGGTGGTCATTTCTGATGACGAAGGGTCGCCCGAAAATGTACATACGATATTGTTTAAGCCCAAATAGTATACCAAGACACTCTTGTTCCCATACCGCTAGTTTGCGTTCCTGATCTGTTTGAACTCGGCTACTAAAGGCGACAGGTCTATCTATCCCATCTACTATCTGTGATAACACTGCCCCTAAGCAAGATCGAGATGCATCGGTAGTTACATAAAAGGTTCGCTCAAAATTTGGGTAAATCAGCACCGAATCTGATGTTATAGCTTTACGAAGCGTTAGCCACGCCTTTTCCTGGTCCTCCCCCCATACAAATCGAGTGTCTTTACGCGTTAATCTGGTCAAGGGAAGGGCTAACGAGCTAAAGTTTGAAATCAAACGTCTATAGAACGAGAGAAAACCTATCATTCTTTTAACTGACTTTACATTCGTCGGGCGTGGCCAAGTTTGAATTGCTGCTATTTTACTTGGGGTTGGGCGAACACCCTCAGAAGTGATAAGAAAACCGAGATACTCCAATTGCCCTTTCAACAGGTGGCATTTACTAGGCTTCAATTGCAAGTTAGCGCTGTATAATCGTTCCATAACTTGGTCTAGCCGGACCAAGTGTTCCTCCAGCGTTGTAGTGAAAATTACAAGATCGTCGAGGTAGATAAGTAAAAAATGTTTCATGTCAGCAAAAACAGAGTCAATATAGCGCTGAAAGGACCCTGGCGCTGAGCGAATTCCCATAGGGAGGCGGTGCCATTCCCACAATCCACTATGAGTGACTATCGCAGTCTTGTGTCGGTCCTGCTTAGTAATTTTGATTGAGTAATAAGCCTGCCGAATATCTAAGGTAGTGAAATATTTGGCACCTCCCAGTCGGTCTATACTATCCGTAATGTTAGGTAAGGGGTAGTTATCTGGTTTGGAAACGGCATTCAGTTTCTCATAACTACATACGAGCCTATAATCCGGTTTTTCCCCTGGGTTCAAAACTTTCTTCCCAACTAACATGCAAGGACTCGCCCATGCACTAGTTGATGGCGCCAAGACTCCCTCCTCTACCAAATCCTGAATTTTCTGTTCTAAAATTGGTCGTAGACTGTGAGGAGTACGATAAGGTTTTTGCCTGATGGGCCGGGCATCCCCCGTGTCGATACTATGTTCGACCCCCGTGGCCATGCCTATCTGGTCCCCAGTCTTAAAGAAAACGGCAGCATATTTTTGCAATATGTCTCTCGTCGCGTCTTGTACGTCGTCTGGTAAGTGAGTAAGGTCACAAAGGTCTTTAATGCGTTGCGCGTCATCCAGCGTGGGTGTGCGCGCCGCATGCTGCCCATGCGCCTGCCTAGTGTGGGTTGCCGGTGCATGATGCACGTCACTGCGAACCCCGGACCCCAGCGAGCCATGCTGCCGGCCGTGCTCACGAGCCTTGCCGTCAGTTGCCTGTCTCGATCCGCGCTCACTTCCCGCGTCCATGCTACACGATGCCGCGCGCTCATCCATGCTACCCGAGGCATCATATCCCTCCTCGCTGCACGAGCTTATTGCATCGCGATCTGCATGTCGTCCCTTACCTTGTCCCTTACGTGTATGTATAGCTCGCACCTGATTAACTATCAAGTCATCAGTACTCCCAACAGTTGCATTCTTTACTGTGTGTCTCTTAGTTTGAAACCTGTCCATATGCGACCTACGCTCCCTATCCATGTTCGCGATGACAGTAAAAGCTTGTTCAATTTGAGCTGCATTGTCATGTACAGTCTGGCCTGTATGTTTAGTAGGTTGTGACTGCAACGATTTTCTGTCGCATGTCCTGTCAATGTTATTGTCGCCTGAGACCGTGACATTGCCTGCTTTGGCTTGTATTGTGTTAATAGCAGTAATATGCTTTCGTTGCCTGGAAGTCTGGTCAGGTTGGTGTTGTAGATTACGGTCCGCGATAATTTTAGCTCGCTCCGCATTCCTAGCATCACTTAGCTGTACAACTGCCTGCCAATGAGGTTGTTGCCACATATCCGCTTTGATATGTTTACTCGCTGTTGCCTGGATTACTGATGGTTTCAATTGAGAATTAGTTATGATTATAGAATTTGTTAAATCGGTTCCCGGGTCGTGACATTCTGCACTAATTTGACTGCTCTGAACTAATTTGTCGGCAGAGTGAGTCTCTAAAGTTTCACGCAAAATAGTGTTGTCCGTACATAACACATGATTAACGTCTATCACTTCTTTATGGATATTTTCTAAAATACTATAATTCTCTTTTATTTGCGTCAGTTGATTTTGCAACGCATTAACCTGAGCTCGTAAGGAGTCGGCATTTCCGTTCAAGTCCTGACGCGACTTCGCGCTGTCCCGCCTAGCATAAGTAACCTGAGTGGTAGCAAGTAATTGTTCGTATTTACTTTGTAATTCATTGCAAGTAATATACATGTGCTCTAGCTTCGCTTGCAGGCTACCTACTTCTGTTTGGTAGTTCGCATGCACGTAATGCATATTGTTAACTGTGTTTACGAGCTCATCATTCTCTGCTCGAGCCGACTCGTGCATTTGTTTTAATCTAGTGTTATCACTCGTAAGCGACTGTACTTGAGCCTCAAGAGCTGCTGTAGTAGCCGACACATGCTGAGCGTGCTGCAACTGCATATCTAAGTTAGAATTAGCAATTTTTAACTCATCTCGCACCTGCGTTATAGAATCCAATTGTTGTTGCAACATTGCATTATTATGCATTAATTGCGCATTCAAGTGAGTTACACCCGCGACTTGCGCTTGTAATTGTGAATTACAATTAGTAAGTTCGGCATTCGCGGCAGTTAATGCTTGGGTATCCACGGCTGTAGCCCGGATAAAATCATCATTAGAATGTAACTTTGCTTGCAAGTTTGATACACATAATTGTAATTTCAAGTTATCTATGTCTTGTCTAGTTTCTGTGACGTCCGCGGGCTTAACTGTAACATTATTTACGCTAGTTGCCACACGTGTAGTACGGTCTGGGTCATAAAAATCGATTACATTAGTTCCTTCTACTAATTGATTTCTACTGAAAACAATGTCAAAATGAAAGAAACGTAAAAAATCTAATCCTATGATTCCATCGAATTTAAATTTGAGTTCCCCCGTGAATACTGCAAAGTTTGGGTACGCATATTCGCGATCACCTAGTTTCAGTTGGAGGCTCGCTGTTCCGTTAATTGGTAACGGTTTACCAGTTATTCCTGAAATAAACCGTGTGTTTGTCCTGATCGGTATGTCCCTATTATTCACCAAAGCTTCGCTTACCAGGGACGTGTCCGCCCCTGTGTCGACAAGAAAAATTGCCATGACAGAGTTAGTATTTGGTAATATAATTTGTGCATGCACTAACGTCTTGCCACAGTCCATTGTTATGGAATTGATTGCAGTCGTAATATTTATGCTTTTGGTAATAACCATTTCCCCTGGGACTGTAGGGAATGGTGAAACTAGTTTTCCCGGTGGTGCCTGGGCGTCCCCTGCGCGTCTCGCGAGGGCGCTGCGCCACCCCCGTCTCTACGCTGGGTCCCACGTTCAGTGTCACGGTACTGTTGGCGTCCATTAGCAGGTGCCCTATTGTCCTGCCTATCCCTATTATTCATCACTACGCCCCGATGATGGTCTACATTGCCACGATGGGGCTTGTTGTTAGTCCTATCCCCTAGATTATTACCTCGTGGAGTATAGTCTGGTCTCCTATCCTGCTGTCCAAACGATCGATTACCGTTTCGCTTAGGAGGGGTGTTAATTACATTACCACCGTTCCTACCAAGGCTCCTATTACCCCTGTATTGCGTATCAGAGCCTACTGTAGCAGCCAATCGCCAACAGTCCTCTCTAATGTGACCTTGCCTGTCGCAAAAGGAACAAGATGGCCTATGTGTAGTTGTGTGTTGACGAGTGTTACTCACTGTGTCGACTGGTTCCCTACGGTGCCCTACCGTGGTACGCAAGGCATTATCCCTACGGCGGTCGTTCCCTGTCCCGTGTACGCCTACAGATTCTTGTGTAGACTCTAAAGCCACCCCGTGTGGAGACGGGCAGACTGAAGAATAGTGACCTCTGCCCCCACAGCGAAAACATTTAGGTGATTGGCCTAGAGTGTCTATTGCTCGTATGGTTGTGTCTTGCCGTCCCTGCATGCATGCGGAAGATACGTGTGTGTCTGATGCATTTGTTTGCCTACTGGTGTTGGACTGATCCGCATCCATGGCGCACACTACTACCGGCGCATAGTTAACTGCCATGGTTTTTTCGATCGCTTCTTCGCGAATAGCTCTCTGGTATGCCTCCTGGAAGGAGCCGGGATTGCTACTTAGGACGAACCGTTTAATCGTACCCGAGATTCCTTTTAAAAATTGTGTATACAAGACCTCGTCTAGTACGCGCTTGCGCAACCTGATCTCTGCCTCATTATGAGCTGGAATAAGGGTTTTATTACCCGCTATATCGAGCCTAGTAACATACTGTTTTATTGTTTCCCCGGGACGCTGATAACATTGCGCGAATTTAGCTACTAATTCCGTATGGGATTCCTCGACCTTGAACCAATCAATGAGCTTAGCCTTGAGCGTGTCATATTGTAACGAACTGGCCCCACCTGAGGGTGGAACAGCCTTCGTAGCTTAGGGTTCAAATATTTACTTACTTACGTATTTTCGCCTCCACCGAAACTAGGGTTTTAGATGGGGTAGTTCAGCCCAGTAGATCGCTATCGCTTTGCATTGAGAGGTTCGGTCACTTTAAACAATAGAGGTTAACCTCCACTGAACTTATGGAGATGACCATTAAAGGATGAAAGCAATGTTGCAAACATTTTCAAATCAAACTGCTTTACAATTTATTATTTTATAACACATGAAAACACATGATTTAAGATTTACGATCTTATAATTAATACTAAGAATTAAACAATTCATTCATGATTCTGGTTCGGTACTTCGTTCTGATTCACAAGGTTATTAAACGGCATATCATTTAACATAAGTCCTCAATAAACTTGAAGTTATATAATTCTTTATGGACACATGTCGGCAAGTTAAGTCACCAAAAATTTTTTTTTCCCTACAATTTATAAGGTAGACCGGATTTCTACATATGAACACGGTTTAAAACATCTAACCCAAAACACTAACACTTTATTACAATACAAAATAACATAGTTGTTTGCTTACCAGAATCTCCTTTTTGGATTAATTGAACTTTATGCTTACTCTTGGCTTTCTCCTGACTTCCACTCTGACTTCTTCTACCTTCTCTGCTCTTCTCCTCTCTCGCTTTGATCTAGTCTCCTCTCGATCTTGGGATACTAAGTCTCCTTCTCGATCTGTCTGCCTGAAGGCTACAGGCCTATTATGTGCTGCCATTTTTGTGTGGGCGCACAACTCTATTTCTGATTGTGTCAACTTGGCGCCTCCCAAAAATGGTGTTGAATTGCCCAATTAATATTTAAGATACTTGGCTAACCAGAAGAGCCATGATGGTTCGGATTATTTTACTGTGCCCATTGCTGGTTTGTTTCCCCTCTATTTCCAAAAGGCGTATGCACAGTCCAGACTCGGGGTAAATAATGGGTGGGTGAAATAATGTAGGGGGAAATAATGATGTGGGTTTCCTAGAATCTGAGTTGCGTTCCGTCCTTGTGGGGGCTAAGAATTGGCAATTCATCCGGCAGCTGCATCCGGAGGTAATAAGGTCACCGCCAAGATGCGTAGTTCCTAGTTATTTCAAGGAAATAATTATAACCAAATCAGAATGAAACACCCAGAGATAAGACGTAGCCGGCTGTAGTGAGGTAGGGACACCCACGGCCATCCGGCAGCGCATCCCGGGGGTGATAAGGGTCACGTCAAAGATTGCGTTATTCAGTAATTAATTCAAGGAAATAATTATAACGAAATCAAGAATGGCCACCACGAGATACAAATGGTGTCCGGTTGAGTATGATAATTCTGCAAAACTTAATTTGATAAAACCCACATGTGAAAGGAAGTGTTAATGGTGAACGACAACTTTTAATCATGACTTCCAGGATGTAATAAGATTATTTATAAAATAAATGGGACGCTGTGGTTTCCGATAGATTGTAGGCAACAAGTTATCAAAATTCACAGGAAACTCCTCCTGACTAATTAATGTAAAATCTCGCTAAACAGGAAAGCAGGTTTCCGGTTGATGCAAGAAAATAATACTGCCAGTTCCAAATGCTGCTCCACTAGACTTCTGTGTGATGGAAAATTATGCTTTTAAAAAGATTAGATACTGAAATGAAACAATATAATAAAATGTGTATGTATTTGGGAGTATGTAAGGGGTGTAATTAAACCTGTTTGTTACACAACTCCCCCCCCAAAAACTAGCGCATCCACCTGGAGGCGTAACCTAACATCTGGTAATGGAACTTTCAAAAAATATAAAAATTATAATAAAACCACATAAAAATTACTTCATAAAAATAATCTTATACCGTACAAACCAATAACCATAATGACATTATTACTAACTAACTCTTCAGTGCATAAGCATTCACTTGAAAAAGTTTGTTTACAATAATTAATTAGTAATTACATTATTGAAATGCATTATTCAAATATACCATAAGTATCAAGAATGCAAAGAATCTGTGAGTGTTTATACAAAGAAAGTTTACTAGATTATTATAACAATAAATTAGTATTAAATGTTTAAATTAATATTAAACCTCACACATTCCTGTCATTCTGATAGTTGACAATCGAAAGAAAAGGAAAATTAGTAAAATGCATTTTAAAAAAAATGAAAAATGAATGACCAAAAATACAAATTTTGATCTTCAAAAATCACAAAGTTAAATTAAAAAGTACAAGAACTTGTATACATTAATTAGTAAAATTAGTTACAAACATAGCCATGTCTGAAAAAAGAATGAATAAAATTACAAGTTTTGATCTCTTATAAATGTAAAAAAATGTGTAGAAAATGTATAAATATTTGATTGTATAGTTGAAACGTTTCATCGCACACACACGAACAAAAGATATACGCTTCGGCCCAAACTTTCCGTGGGAATGTTAATTGAGCTTGTAATGTCCTTAAAGTTCATAAAAGCATTAATGTATTTAAATGTACTTATGAAGCACCTTTTAAACTTAAAACTTAAACTTTTATCTACTTTAGGGATTCTTGAATTTATGCGGAACTGGAATGTATCACATTCACAGTTGGGTCGTAATTGCGGGTGTGATGAATGTTGTTGTTTGTAAACGCGTCGTATGGGGTTGTGCTGAAGTTGTTGTTTGTAAAACGAGTGTATGGGGGGTGTGATGAATTCGTTGTTTGCAAACTTTTCGATAGTTAATTGTTGTTGCACCTCCTCGTCGGTGTGTACGGGAGTGCGTGTGAAGTCAGTGTCCCGCAAACGCCTCCCTAAGTTGCCGTTGGACTGCCACGGCGGCCTCCGTGGAGAGACCCCCATTGACAATAAGGTCCGGCGATGAGACGCATTTCTGGTCAGGGGTCGTGAGCATATCTAAAAGGTATGGCTTAGGTATAAATCGTCGAGAGTGTGGTGTTAGTCCAACCTCAGAAAAAGGGATGGTCTCTGCTCGAGTTGAATCAGAGGGTCCGCCTCTCGCTTTATGTCTGTAGTTGTGTGCGGACACTGCGGTGGTTCCTGCAGTTGTGGCGGCGGTCGTCGGTCGGTAGTGGTGTTGGAGTGGTCCTCAAACCGGGGGTCCCCAGGTGCACCCCAAGAGGTACAGGGTTGAGGGGACTTTACATTCCATAGGAGAACGGCGCGGCGGCCTCCAAGGGCTCAGGGGATCAACCATCCGCTTTGGCTGCAGTGGTAGTCTGGTAGTCTGGTGTTCCTCAGGCTTGGTCTGGGGAGTTGTGGCAAGTGTATGGATGGGTCTCGAGATGTTGGGGATTGGGAGCTTTGTCTAGGTGAGGTTGGGAATGTGGGGTTGGGTCGCCCCAGATATAGATGGGGGTACCTATCCAGTCGGGTTTTAGTAGGTCGGATTCTGGAGAAACCGGTAGTCGTTCGGGATTGGTGTAATGGTGGTGGTGGTCTAGATTGGACATAATCTGGGATGGGATGAGGGGGACATACTTTGTTCCAGGCCTAGTATCGGCGGGAACCCTGACTCCAGGCGGGTGACAGTGGGTCTGGTGTCGGTTGCCATTGGACTAGGATCGGCACGGCGCAAGGCGGAGGTGGCTGTTCCCCACTGTGGGAGGGTCCGCATGAGGCGTGTTGGCCCCGTCTGCTGTGTATGCAGGACCAGATCCATGTGGACAGGGTGATGTCGGCGTGGGTGAGGCCTCGACTCTGTCGCGCCCACTCGATAAGGCTACGGGGTCGGCCGGCCGTTGATTGCGAGCGCCTCCGATAACCTCGCGCGCGGTGCCCCTGGCATACGGCTTCCTCCTAGTAGTTTTCTTCATAATTGTTATTCATTTCTATTAACATGAACATCAAATACTTACAACATTCCCTATTCCCAGGTATTTCCTACTTAGTAGGTTTAATTTTCCCCATTGCTTATTTTTCTTTCACTCACAGGTGTAAGATTTAATATTTCTTGCTTTCATCATAAATTGGTTTATAAGATTCCTGACTTGTGACATGTGAACTTATAGAATAGGTATATACCATCTCGCGTCTTCCGTAAAAAGTTGCAGATGGCGCTGTATGAAATTAGTGGCAATCGTTTATTTGCATGTAATGTTGATGTTAGCTCCCAGTCCAGCGAAGGTTCTAGATTTATTGTCTTCTAGGTTATTAGATATAAGATTGGGGTATTGGGGGAGCTAATGGTAGCTCTCTCACTTCCCAGGAATGATTGCGAGGTAATGACAACTCACCTGCTGGGTCTACGGTTAAAGGCCGTTATAGGAGAACTAAATTTCCTTCCAGATTATGCCTTGCATTTAACTTAGGTAATTCATTAAGTAAAATTGTGGGTGTTTTCCATTTTTCCATCCTTTCCTATCGAACCAATTATAGTTATCCTTGACTGATAATTATTATAAAAATAAATGTTCACACTTATGCCATAAAATAAAGTTGATGTCCTATGGTCATCATTGTTAACTTGATTCGAATGGTTCTGGATTATTTTGGGCTCTATCCATTTTCTAACCATTTTACTATTGGAAAATCTATCTGAATTTATGGTGTTATTTTGCACAGTTATTTGGTGGTCAATCCAATGCACAGCGTGATTTGGTAACATTGATAATTCAAGTTTTTCATCTTCTTTATTGAATGGTAATGGCCATCTGAAGGGGGTTTCGTTAATTCACAATTCTATTAACAATAACAACATGGTATTCGTGCAACACTGCGGTAAATGATTCAGTTTCTTTTTATCTCTAGTTTTCTATTCCGGAACAGGCTATTTTTATTGATTGTGATTTTATAAGAAAAAAACTTCTGTTCGCGATAATGGGTAAAATCTTTACCGATTCTAATTGATCCACACATGTTAGTGTTGGTACTATGTGTACACGTAGTGTGGGCTAATGAGCCTTCCACTACTGATGAAATTTACACATGCTTTTGGGGGGGGGGATAAAATTATTTCAAGTCTAAAGTTTTTTATTAGGCATAAAGTTTCTTGTTTTTGATTTACACTCCAGTGTTTAACATCTAGATGTGGCATCTTTTATTCCAGTCACATAACAATTCTATTGTCCTGTGGCGTTTTCACTAAGCATATTGATCCAAAGTATTTACCTGGAATAGTCTCACTTCCATTACCTGTTTAAAAAGCTGGTCTAAATTAACACAGGTATAAACAGTTTAATTATAAACTGTATTCTTTGAGTAAATACATTGTGATTAAAGGTTTAGAGCATAATAGGTTGATAATGAAGTAGCCGTTTATCGCCAGATTATAACATTTAGGGCCATTGCTGTATATTTGGTGGTAAACCATTGATCGGCAAGTGTCAGAGACATTATGTTGGATGCAAAGATTTGCTAAGCAATTTTGATAGATAAACGTCCAGTTTTCTGACGTCCATCATTACTGATAGGGGGATGTTCATAAGCCGTTTGACTAAAATGTTACTCCAATTCAAATACTGCCATGGGTACTTTTCATTATCCCAGGTGCTTGGTAATTGATAAGGTATGCCCAAGGTTTGGCTATTTAAATTGGATGAAACCTGCTTAAAGGTTTATTTGCTAATAGAATCTCCTTGACATATGATTGGTATGAGAGGTTTGAGACTATCGTAACCAATTAAACCTAGGCTCTGACACGACTGGTTCCAACTTGGCTTGCTCCTTTATATTCCCTATTACTCCATGTTCCCAAAAGTGGTGGGGCAAAACTTAATCTTAATTAATAGGGGTACTTGCATTGTCATATGCAATTACATCAGGTACCACTCTTAAGGTTACCCCTGTAGATATTTTATATTTTACCTTTTATCACATTAGAAAGGATGAGTATAACTTAATGTATCTAGGCCGGTATAGGCCAAAGTTCTTATTGATTGACATCATTCAAGTCCAGATTCTGGGTAATGACATGCCAGATATTTCTCAAAAAAGCTTTGTGAAAAAAGAATTTAATGTAAATTACCAACTTTGTATTCCCCTGTTCCTCTACAATGGTTTGGATTCACCAAACCTCACCTTGTGTGGATATTAAAGATCTCCTCGTGGTTGTATAAAATTGATATGGTATGTAAAGAGGAAGGTTCTTTTTTACAATTTGTTTGTAAAACCGTAATAGTAAACGAAATGTAATAGTTTGCTCCTAATAGTGTACACTATTCTGCTCTAAGTTTTTTTCAGGAAAAAACAAAGTGCGAGGCAGATCACGACTGTTCAAGGTGGTTCAAACCTTGTTCGCCGTGTGTTAGTGGCGTGTTTGCGTGGCTTGTGGAATAAAACTCGCCAGAATAGGGCTATACAAGTGTTTCCCTGCTCTCGAGGTGGCCACTAGTCTTAAAACAATTGAAAGAACTGCTAACAACTCAATTACCTCAGACTAATGTGTGCGTTGATACGCTTATGAGGGTCTTCTCACATAACCATACTTTTAAATTTTAATTAAACGAAAGATTGGAGGGCTGAGATCAAAAGCCATCGATTGGGTCTCGTGACGACAAGATATTCTCGCGATAAGAAACTGAGGAGCCATTTTGTAACTATTTCTCGGGACGGACCGAACTCGTGGCATTAAAAAACTGAGAGCCATGTTTAGCCAGCAACTTATTATTTCACTTTAAGTTATTCTTTTCAATAATGAGATCTATTAATGGAAAGCTTGGGGTTCGTGGTTAAGAAACTAATCTCAATTGGGGTCATTGGTCATTCAGATAACGGGACCCTATAGTTATTTTCAATTTAACTAATCTTCAAGTTGCTTATAACTTGTTATACTCTGTTTTAAAAAATATGGCCCTTTTTATGTAAAATATTTGGCCTTTTAAGAGGCACGGTCTGCTCCCCTGGGTTCAAATAACTCAAACTTCATGATCTTTATCATTCCATTTGTTTTCTTTTGACCTTAATTAAAATTGAATACATATTTGTATTTATAATATGAACTTGAAACATGATAATTGCTATATGGCACTAGTTATCTCAAGTCCTTGTTTGAAAAACAAACTTCGTGACCTGATTACAGAAAGTCCAGTTCGCATGTCTTCCAAAAGTGTAATAGATCATGTGATCTATTATTTATTTGAATTTGCTTATGCTAAAACGTGCTCCTAGGCAAAATTCATTCAAAATTCTTGAGTCAAAAATATTTTCGATGTAGTCCACTATTATAACTGGTCTGAAGAATACAGTTTCCTTTGTTCTACTGTCAAGCTACGACAGTGACAGATTTTTAAACAATCTAAATAAAGTACCTGTACTCATTTGTTGTACTTCCAGAATTATTGTTTTTTTTATTTCGGCCAAAATTAATCTGGCTATGCAAGGTGTATGTTGTCCTATATCTCAATATGAAGGACATCAAAAAGCTGCATTAACACTTGTGGACTTTGCTGTCATTTTGTAAAAGTACATCGAAACCGTTACATTTGTGTTAAATCAACTTGCATGAGTAATTAAAACTCGTAACTTTACGCGTCAAATTATTCTTTTGAAATATAAGGAAAAACAAAAGAAAGGATGTTTTTATGATATTTTGCCATACAACACCTCTCGCTGGTTCTTAGATACTTATATCTACTTATTTCAAGTATTCGTATTTTATTATTTTTTACCGTATTTATTAACAACCTCCATTCCAAATTCAAAGCTGCTTGGTTAATAGGATTTTGTTCCTTTCTCTCTTATGTTCCTAGTTACCCGGTCAAGTTCACATGTGTGGGGGACTTGGGATTGACCCCAATTTTCACGTGACTTTAAATTGAGGTAAACATTTGACATTTATCATATTGAATGATTTACGATCTTGGCTATTTACCATGATTTAAGCATTACTTAAATCTTAATTTTGAGTATAACGATCTTGGCTAACTTAAGCCATACGTATTTTTCATTCAACATATTGAAGTGATCTATGATATGGCTACTTTTGCATTACATAGACTATTGTATAAAAACTCAGTAAAGGGTATTGTGCCACGTGCGAGTGATCTATGGATGTATGGCTATATTAAGCATACATAGACTATTATCAAACTCTTAAAGTGTATTGTGCCAGGTGGAAGTGATCTATGATTATGGCTATATTAAGCATAAATAGACTATTAACAAACTCCTTAAAGGTTTTTTCAAGTGGATATATTATAGATTTACTTCTTGTGAAAGCAACTTGCTCCTGATTTCATTATCTGAGAGCGAGGTCATCAATGCAATGTTCCTCATACTTTGACCGAAAGAAGATTACTTTAAAATTTCACTTAAGAAGGATTAACAAGTTATATTTCTAAGACTTATTTTGTAAAGTATTTCTCATGATTCATTAATCTTTGAGTGAGGTCATTTTACAAGTTTTTTACTCAATTGACTCAAAAAATGTAACTGTAAATTTTTTTTTTTTTTTTTTATTTAATGCACAATGTTCTTATCTGTTGGTGTGATTCATTACAAATACCTGGCCTTGACGTCGAGGGAATTTATTTGGGAGTTAATCTTTCTGGTTGATCAGACCTTTTGTGAAAAAGACAAAACCGAAGGTTGTTTTAGTTAACCTTCCTAGGTTCATTTCGCAACTGGATGGTCTCGAAGATGAATACTTAAACAATCTTAAAAAAATAGCATTATTAATTCTCGTTTCTTTCAAGGGGTTTGTGATAAAGATTCCTAATTTCTTTTTAATTCACAGTCAAGAAAGTTTGGGTGCGACTACATTGTCGGATGGCACACATACAGGCACTTTAATTAATGGATTCAAGTTAAACTTGACGATTGCCTTATGAACCTTTAGTAAGTTCAGGAAGGCTTTTTACCGCTATGGGGACGGCTGCAATCTACCTTTTAACTCTTTGAGTTCAGGGAAGGCCTGATGAGAATTTTAGTATTAATTTAATTACCTTTTAACTAAAATAGTTCGGGTGAAGGCTTATAAAGTCCTAACTTCTACGTAAGTTCATCTCATGAATTTAGAGGTAACACATATCCATCAAGATTGATTGGCCTATGGGAACGTTTTATTACCTAACAGACTGCCTACCTACCTAATCGCGTGGTCAGAACCGTAATTAGAGTGTATGCACTGCTAGATTCCTAATTTTCACAGGTGTTTATTTCAAATACTAATGTTTTACATGAACTGTATGAAACTGGGTGATGCTTCTTTGTTATTATAGATTTCGATTATCTATGAGAGTGCATCTACCAAAATTTCGCAATTTACCTTTATCAACATTTGACTAGTCAACCGGTCTATTCAATCTCCTGATCTGGCCCCTGGTGTGTCTAAATCTTGTAAAAATCATTAAGTATATTTCACTATCTAACATCCGCGGTCTTAGTCTCGGGCTTTATCTTATGAAGGCTTATTGCCCGACTTCCAGGAATAGGTAAAAATTACCTCTTTATGTCGCCATTTGAAAAATTGGACCGTGCGGGATTCGGTTGTTGTGCGGCATTCGGTGGTCGGCAAAGTTTGACCTAATCGGATGATATCAAGGCGTCCACCTCTTAATGCTTTATTTATGGCCCTAACTGCCCTTTTACCGTTCTTTCCTTGCCATTCTTTACAGCACATGTTCCCAAATCGTCTGCTTATAAGCTCTATACTCTTGGCATAATATTTCCATGCAATCCATGCTATTTTTTTAAAACAACTCCTACCATGCATACTATGCAAGCACATCTACACTATGTGTTCCTAGGGGGTAGATGTCCTCTCCCTTTACTTGTACCTAGCGGTATGGCTGTGGCTACAGCTATTTTGGATGTCGTCTCCATACATAATTACCAAAATTGTTAATGCCAAATTCCACAGGTAAATCCAACTTAGTATGGTCGAGTTGTATGATTTAGTATGGGGGTTTTTGGATCATTCCTTCTGAATCATCGCGTGGGGTTTCTTTCATTCATTACTTGGGGTGGCGGTAAGTTCAAAAACGGAATTTGCCATGTCCCATTGTGGTTCAAACACTCAGTTATATTTGTAATACAGGCATTGCCTCTGGCTTAGGGAGATATTTTTAATGCGTGGTAATTTGGACAAGATGCTGGAATTACATGGGATGCTGAAATAAAGATTTTCAGGTTCCACATGGGTATTGAGGCGGAATTCCAAATCTTTCACTATTTTCACTCCACATCTACATGGTACGTGCAACTGCAATGCACCAGGTTGATCCTTTAAAGGGTTATCAAAGGTGGTAGTTGTTTCCCTCACAATTTAAAAATAAGGGCTCCACTTGGGTGTGTTATTACATAAGTTTCCAGTGCAAAAGTTTTTACTTATGGAAAAAGCATTTCCGGGTGGACATTTAAAAATACAATATTTACTAAGTTCCGATATGTGGGAACGCAGTGATGAACATACGCACTGGACAAATTGGTCTTGTCTGTATTGAAGGTGTATCTAGGTTATATCAACACAATCCACCTCATACGGTCTGCAATTAGCCAATGCGGTCCCCCGCAATTGTCTTCAGTTTCACTACCCGAAACGGCTAAGTAGGTGATGTCATGCATTATGATACATGTCTCGTTATGCCTGCAAATGGTGTTGTTATCATTTCATATATTTCCCACGGTACTCCCGCGATCGAATTGGGAATTTGACGTTGCAATTATTTCGACGTTATCCATAATGCAGTTTGTTATTTTAAGTTAAGGTAATTGGAAGCTTTTGACGGAGAATACTACTTCATACCCATCCTCTTTAAATTTCATTTAGTTTTAACAAATCTTTAGCAAAACACTGTCAGAGGAATCATATTAGTTGGTAGGTAAATTGCCTCTACAATGATTTATAATCTCTCTTCGTTGTTAAAATTCTAAGGTGGCAGCTCGATTTTGCTATCTTGCAATAAATCTAGTACTAGCGTATAGATTGTATCGTCAATGTAGTCTCGCTATATGCTATTTACGAAATCAATGTTTATAACTGATCTTGCATTTCCTGGAAGACTCTAACTGTTTTTTCTCTATATCGTTAAAATTGCTTTGGGGGATCATTCATCCACTTATAATTGCTTCTAAGAGCGCGCCACGCTAATTTAGCAACTTGTCTTTAACCCCATTATTATCTTCTAGCAGACTATCTAATGCTCTGGGTCGCGATCGAGCAACACAATTCAGAGCCGAGGCAATAATAAGTCTATGCCCCTCTTTTTCCTACCTGATCCATTCAGAACATTTGATCTTCTTCTAAGGCGATTGAAGTTGTATACATTTTTTCTGTATTGCACTTGCACTTCTGATTAGGCTCATTACCTTACAATACTCCTCTGTGGTCGGTTATATTTGGACATTGAGGGCCCGAAAACCATCGGTGCGGTCCCATTATAGGAAACCAATTCATTTCATACGTTAACGGAATACTGGAGTCAATCGATGCTTTGAGGTATTGTTTCAATATACCCCGGCTACTACCTGTACTGCGTACGTTAGAAGATCTACCTCCCGGAATCACTCACACACACCATAATACAGGCATCCCAGCGTTTAGACGGCCTCTCTATTTGAACAGGAACTAGTGAAATCCGTCCCCAAACTAAAGTACGAAAACGTGTACTTTAGGATGTCGTCTACCTGTACCCTTTCAACAGTTCTATCTATTATGAGCTAATTATACCAATTGCCTTTTTCTGTTTCTTTTCAAATATTTCTTCTGTTATGATTTATTATGATTAAATATATTAAACTTACTTATTTCTATTTACTATGTATACCTATTTCCCCTTTTTCTTTTTTCTTTTATTTGCTTTTCATTTCTATTCCTAATTTAAACGCATTATTCTAGTGTTATTCTAAGAAAGTGATTATTATCTAAGACTTTGGGTTGTTTGCGCGATCTCTAACGTTGGTCTATCAGACGGAACTATTGTCGGTTTAGCTTTCTTTGGAGCTGGACCAGGTTGTGCATTGTCGTCTCTGGGGCTGGTATTAAAGGGTTTACATTGGGCACATGGACAATCTAATATTAACAATTACATGCTGTGGCGGTATGGGTAAATGCCGAGAAGAAACAATGTATCACTTAAGTTTGGCTGCATCCGTTGGCCCTTTCTTTAACGCGATAGTAACTGGCCCATCTGTTCAATTAATTGTATATGGTCAATGGTAAGCGATGCAAATAATTTTCTGACAACCCTATTTTCCTTACGGCGTGTAGCCTTTTACCTGGTCTCCTAACCGTATAGGTGACAGCTTGTGTCGGGTATTCATACAAATCTTTATCCTATTTTTGTTTCGCCCCTTTAAATCTATCCTGACTAATTCTAATGCTTCGACATCCTAGTTCGCAATTCGACGGCTTCGTCATTGTCCATTGGAGTACCTAGTTCTGCTTCTAAAGGAAGTACTGGATCTTTCCAAAGACTTAGCCGTTCAATGAAATCTTATCAAAATATAAAAAAATATTGAATTCTTCAAGCAGACGGCAATTTTCCCCAGTACTAATCTTGTTTTGACAAGTCAACCATCCACTCTTTTGAATTATTGTTTTGACTTTAGTAACTTTCCTTTAATAAAATAAATAATGGATGCAATAAAATTTTATCAAGCATATTGTAACGAACTGGCCACCCTGGGTGAAACAGCCGTCGAAAGGGTTCAAATAACTAAGTACTTACGTCTTTTCGCCTCCACCAGAACAAGGTTTTTAGATGGGGTAGTTCAGCCCATGTAGATCGCTTTAGCTTTGTATTGAGAGGCTCGGTTACTTTAACAATAGAGGTCCTAACCTCACTTAATTTTATAGGAGATGACTCATTAAAGGATGAAAACAATGTGTATACATTTTCAAATAAAACTGCCTTTTCAATTTATTACTCCATAATACATGAAACACATGTTTTTAAGATTTATAGTTTCACAATTATTTATAAAGATTTAAACAATTCATGATTCTGGTTCGGCACTTCTTGGTTTATAGATTATAAAACGGATCGTCATTAATAAACAATGCTTCTATTACTTCTGAATAGATATCCTTACAAAACATATCGGCTAGTAAAGTTCCTATGGTATATTTATACGGAGACATGTCACATTATTATCACTGGTAAAAACATCTAATTCCAAAGCACTAACACTTTATACATTACAAAATAACATGGTTAGTTCCACTTACCAGAATCTCCTTTTTGGGATTAATAAAACACTGACTTTACTGTTCACTCTGCCGTCTTCTTCGTCCAAACTCTGGTACCAACTCTGACAAAACTCTTGTGACAATCAACTGTGTAACTCTTGAACTCGAACTCAGGTGACTGAAGGTCCTACAGGCCTATTCACCGCCATTTTGAGTGTGGGCTCAAAACTCTGGTTTGGATTGGGCGAGCCAATTGTGTCAACTTGGTGCCTCCCAAAAATGTGAATTCACAAATAGAAATTAAATACTTTCATAAATTCATTGGCTGATCCTGAAGAGGGTTGTGCAATGGCACTTGACTCCTCCTAGGGTACCATAGTGGTGGGGTCATCTTAAATGGTGCTTATTGGTGGTTTGTATTCCCCCCTCTATTTCAAAAGGAGTATGTCTCAAGTCCAGACTATGGGTGACATCATGTGTGGGTTTCCTAGAATCTGAGTTTCTAGCCCAATAAATAAAAATGTGTCCGGCCTAGTGAGGCTAGGGACCGCACAGCCATCCGGCAGCTGCATCCTGAGGTGATAAGGTCACCTCAAAGATTGCGACTGTCAATAATTATTTCAAGGAAATGATTATGACTTAATCAGAACTGCAACCCATGTGGTCGTCTCTGGCGTCCGGTGGAGTGAGATAATTATGCAAACTAATTTGATATGATAATAAAATACAAACCCACATCCATATGTGAAAGGAAGTGTTAATGGTTACCCGACTATTTTAATCATGACTTCCAGGATGTCACTAAGATTACTTATAAAAATGGGACTCTGTGGTTTCCTCTAAATTGTAGGCATCCAAGTTATCACAATTCGCATGCGCAAGGAAGTGGCAACTGGTTTCCGTGACCCTGGGCCCTGCCTTGACTAACTTATGTATTTGCTCTTTGGTCTAAATGACATTCAGATAATTTAAGATAATCTCGTCTAACAGGAAGCAGCTGTGGTTTCCTGTTGATTGCAAGAATTAATAATTGCCAGCCAGATGCTACTCCACTAGCTTCTGTGTGATGAAATTATGGTTTTAAAATATTAGAATACTGAAATGAAAAATATAATAAAATATTGGGGTATGTAAGGGGTGTGACAACCTGTTTGTTACACAACTCCCCCCCCCAAAAAAAAACTAGCGCATCCACCTGGAGGCGTAAACCTAACATACTGGTAAATGGAACTCTCAAAATATAAAAATTATTAATTCAATACATCAAAATCTACCAAATACCTTAAAACATAAGTTTATACCGAACCAAACCAAGAACCATAATGATATTATTTTACAATTAACATCTTCATTAGTATGAAGCATTCACTTAGAAAAAGTATTGATTACAATAATTATATTGATTACATTATTGAATGCATTATTAAAATATAACATAAGTATCAAGAATGCCAAGAACCTGTGAGTATAAAAAGAAAAGTTTACTAGATTATTATAATAGTAAATAGTAAATTACTGTTGAAATTGTTATAAATTCTTAAACCTCACAATTTCCTGTCATTCTGATAACTGAATTATCTGAAAGAAAAGAAAAATTAGTAACTAACATTTAAAGAATGAAAAATCAAAAATACAAATTTTGATTTTAAAAAATTAAAAGTACAAAATTATAATAATTAGTAAAATTAGTTACAAACATTTTAAAATTTGAAAAAATGAATAATCAAAAATACAAACTTTGATTTTTAAAATTAAGAGTACAAGAATTATTCATAATTAATAGTGACCTTTGATCGTCGCACACAGAACAAAAGACATAAGGCCTTTGGCCAAACTTACGTGGAATGTTATTGGTTTTGAATGTCTTTAAAATTTATAATAAAAACAGAATGTATCTAAATGTATTTAGGAATGGCACTATTTTCAGTTACTTTTTTAGTCTATTAATAAGCACAATTGGCATTCGGGGGTGTCGGCGCGACGTATACACTCTGCAGGTGCAGTTGGTGTTGTACGAGGGATTCGGGAGGTACGTTGCTGCGAACGCGTTGGTCAGCTGCCGCTGAACTTCCCTGGCGGCCTCTGGGGAGAGACCTCCATTTACTATTAGGCCGGCAGGGACAGCTGGCAGTATTTCAGCATTCTGTGGGGATGGTGGCGCTGGTGTGGGTGTTGGTGCCGGGCGCTCCGGGGTTGGGGACCGGTCAAGTCTGAGGAAGGGAATGGTGTCTGCTTCGGAGATTGACTCCGAAGGGTTCCTCTCCCTCTTAATGACTGTTTGTGGTGTCGGCGTCGGCGTTGGCGTCTCTAGGGAGGTTGGCAGGGACTGCATTTGATCCGTTGGTGGTAGTTGTTGCGGTGCCCTGGTAGTGGTTTGGACCAGGTACTCCGCATACGACATGCGCCTGGGTGCCGGTGCCGGTGTTGTCCGTATACGTGGGTCCCCAGGTGCACCCCACAAGGGTCCGGGCTGTGGTGTTCCGGTGACCGCGCTATTCACCGAGGTGAGGCGTTGAGGCGGCCTCCACTTGCCTGGATCCACCGTGCACCTTGTTTGCTGCGGCAGTCTGGGTAACCGGGGGTCCCTTGGGTGAGGTCGTTGAGGTATAGGTTGCGGATGGGTCGGGGGTGGAATAAGGGGTTCTGGGTTAGGGAGGATTTGTGTCAGTCTTCCCAGATACATTTGGGGGTCTCTCACCCAATAAGGGTTGATGGAGGGAGGAGGCGTTGGGCGTCGAGGTGACGAGAGGTGACAAGGTCGAGGGATGTATGGGGTGGGGACAGGAAAGGCTGACCTGCTTCTTCCCCTTGGTGTGAACCCCTGATCTTGTGTTGTCGTGCCGACAGCCGGGTTTAGCGTGTGTTGCCATCGGGGAGGTTCCGGAAGAAAGGCGTGTTGTCCTCTCTCCGTGGTATAACATATGGACTGGCTCCAGGTGATTCGGGTAAGTGGCGCGACGGTCAGGCGGCGACTCTGCCGCGCCAACTCGATGATCACTCGGGCGTCGGCCGGGCGTTGGTTTCGGCGCGCCTCTATTACCTCCCGTGCGTCCATAATGGGCATCGTGTTCTCTTCCTCAGAGTCGGAGTTATACATTCTCTATTAACATGAACATCAAATTACTTACAACATTCTATATCCCCAGACATTTCATAATAAGTAGCTTAATTTCCCCAATTTGCTTTACATCTCTTCACACAATGGTGTGAGTTTAATATTTCTAGCTTCGTCATAAATTTGATTTATAAGATTCCCCTGTCTAGTGACATGTGAACTTATAGCATAGGTATATCCATCTGCCCCTTCCGTAAAAGTTGCAGACGTCTGGACTGGAATTAGTGGCAATTCGCTTATTTGCATGTAATTTTGGTTATTTGCTTCAAGTCCAGAGCAAGGTTCTAGATTTATTGACTCTAGGTTACTAGATATAAAAGAGGGTATTGGTGGAGCTAATGGTAGCTCTCTTAATTCCCTATTAGATTGATTGCGAGGTAATGACAACTCACTTCGGGTCTACGGTAAGTCCGTAAGGTGGAACTTAAATTTCCTTCCAGATTATATTTTGCTCTTGCATTTGACATGGGTAATTCATTAAGTAAAATTGTAGGTGCTCTCCATCTCCTCCATCCTTTTCCTATCCACCAATATAGTATCCCTTGACTGATAATTATTACAAAAATAAATGTTCCACTTATGCCGTAAAATAAGTATGATGTCCTATGGTCATCATTGTTACTTGATTCTAATGGTTCTGGATTTATTTTGGGCTTTACCCATTTTCTAACCACTTTACTATTGTAAAATCTATTGGACTTTATTGTATTATTTTCCACAGTTGTTTGGTGGTCAATCCAATGTCCAAGTGTGATTTTGTACATTGCTAATTCAATCTTTTCATCTTCTTTATTGAATGGTACTAACCATTCTTGAAAGGGGGTTGCATTAATCCCAATTATAATTGAACAATAACAACATGGTATTTGCGCATACACTGCGGTTAAAGATTCTGTTTCTTTAAGCTCTAGTTTTCTATTCCCGGAACAGGTTATTTTTATGGTTGTGACTTTATAAGAAAAATAACTTCTGTTCGCGATAATGGGTAAATCTCTACCGGTTCTAATTGATTCACACATGTTATTGGACAGTTGTACCTTAGTGCGGCTATTGAGCCTCCACTACTGATGAAATTCACACAGGCTTTGATATAATTATTTTCAAAATATAAGTTTTTGATTATGCATAAGTTTCTTGTTTTTGATTTACAATCCAGTTGTTTAACATCTAGTATGTGTGCATCTTTATTCCGTAACGTAACAATTCTATTGTCCTGTGGCGTTTTTACTAAGCATATTTGATCAAAGTAATTTACTGGAATTGTTTCAAATTCCATTACCTGTCTAAAAGCTGGTTCTAAATGAACCACAGGTATAAACAGTTTAATTATTACTGTATTCTTTGAATAAATACATTTGATTAAAGGTCGAGTATAATAGGTTGATAATGAAGTAGCATTTATTGCCAGATTATAACCATTTAGGGCTATTTGCTGTATGTTTGTGCATAACCATTGACGCAATGTGTCAGGAGACATTATGTTTGGATGCAAAGTATTTGCTAAGCAATTTTGATAGATAACGTCCAGTTTCCTGATGTCCATCATTAACGATAGGGGATGTTCATAAGCCGTTTGACTTAAAATGTTACTCCAATCAATTACCTGCCATGGGTACTTTTCATCTATCCCAGGTGCTTGGTAATTTGATAAGGTATGCCCCAAAGTTTGGTTATTTAAATTGGATAAACCCGCTTTATAAAGGTTTATTTCGCTAATAGAATCCCTTTGGTCACCTGATTGGGTATGAGAGGTTTGAGACTCTCTTAACCAATTAAAACCTAGCTCTGACATGACTGGTTCCACTTGGCTTGCTACTTTATTATTTCCTAGTACTCCACGTTCCCCAACGGTGGTGGGCAACTTAATCTTAATTAATATGGGTACTGCATTGTCATATGCAATTAAATCAGGTACACTCTTTAGAGTGACCCCTGTAGATATTTTAATATTTTCACCTTTTATCACATTAGAAAAGATGAGTATAAATAATGTATATAGGCCGGTATAGGCCAAATTCGTATTGATTGACATCATAAGTCAGATTCTGGTAATGACATGCCAGATATTTCTCAATAAGCTTTGTGAAAAAGTATTTAATGTAAATTACAACTTTGTATTCTCCTGTTCCCCTACAATGGTTTGATTTACCAAACTCTTACTTGTGGGTATATTTAAAAATCTCCTAGTCTCGTATAAAATTGATATGGTATGTAAAGAGAAGGTTCTTTTTACAATTTGTTTGTAAAACCTTATTCATTCAGGTTAACTGAAGTCTTTCGGTTAATGTAATAGTTTTCTCCTAATAGTGTACACTATTCTGCTCTAAGTTTTTTCAGGAAAAACAAAGTGCGAGGCAGATCACGACTGTCAAGTTGGTTCAACCTGGTCGCCGTGTCAGTGGCATTGTTTTGTGTGCCTTGTGGATAGACTCGTCAAAATAGGCTACGGTGGCAGATATAGTGCCTACTTCTCAATTGTCGCTCCGCTCTCGACAGGGTACAATATGAACATGAAGGTAGCACTGCTCTTAAAACAATTGAAAGAACTGCCCACAATCCAATACATAGGTTTAATTTGTGCGTTGATACGTTTATGAGGGTCCTTTTCACATAACCATACTATTAAATTTAATTAAAAGAAGACTGGAGGGCTGAGATCAAGGCCATTGAGAAGCTTTCTGTTAACGAGCAGTCAGGAGGTGACTCTCGATGTTTCGAGTGACGACAGATATTCGGCCATTAAAAAACTGAGAGCCATTTTGTCGCCATAGCAACTTATTATTTCAATTTAAGTTATTCTTTTCAATAATGATGGTCTAGTCATGGAACAGCTTGGGGTTGTGGTTAAGAACTAATCTCAACTGGGGTCATTGGTCATTTCAGATAACAGGACCCTATATTTATTTCATTTAATTAAGCTTCAAGTTGGCTCATAACTTTTTATACTCTTTTTAAAATATTTTGCCTTTTAAGAGACAAGCGTCTGTCCCCTTGGGTTCAATGACTCAAACTTCATGACATTTATCATTCCATTTGTTTTCCTTTGACCTTACTTAACATTAATACATTTGTATTTATAATATGAACTTGAACATGATAATGTGCTAAATGGCACTAGTTCTCTCAAGTTCCTTGTTTGAAAACAAACTTCGTGACTTATTTACAGAAAGTCAGTTCGCCTGTCTTCAACAAGTGTAATAGATCATGTGATCTATTATTTATTTGAATTTGATTATAATAACGTGCTCTAGGGCACAAATTCATTCAAATTCTTGGTCAACAATATTTTTCGATTTAGTTCATTATTAGTAACTGTTTCTGAAGAATAAAGTTTCCTTTGTTATCCTGTCAATGCAACCGTACAGTGACAGATTTTAAATAATTACAATAAGTACCTGTACTCATTTGTTGTACTTCCCAGTAATTATTGTTTTGTTATTTTGGCCAAAATTTAATCTTTGGCTATGGCAAGTTTTATTTTGCTCTTTATCTCAATTTGAAGGACATCAAAAAGTGCATTTACACTTGATGGACTTTGCTGTCATTTTGTTAGAAGTAACATCGAACTGTTATCTTTTGGTGTGTAACCAACGTGCATGAGTAATAAAACTCGTAACTTTCCGCGTTCAAATTATTTTTTTGAAACTACAGGAAAAACACAAAGCAATGGATGATTTTTATAAGGCATACAACACCTCTCTCTGTATCTCAGATACTTATCTTACTTTATTTCAAGCAATCGTAATTTATTTACTTTACCGTTGTTTATTAACGTTCATCCAATTCAAATTAAAAGTGCTTTGGTTTCTAAGGATTTTGTTCCATTTCTCTATGGTTGTTCTTAGTTTACCGGTCAAGTTCACTTGTGTGGGGACTTGGGATTGACCCCAATTTTACGTGACTCTAAAATTGAGTAAACTTTGACATTCTCATATTGAGTGATTTACGATCTTGGCTATTTACCATGATTTAAGCATACGTAAATCTTAATTTTGAGTAATATACGATCTTGGCTAACTAAAGCATACGTATTTTTTATTCACTTATTGAGTGATCTATGATTATGGCTACTTTTAGCATAAATAGACTATTATCAAACTCATTAAAGTGAATTGTGCCTATGTGGAGTGATCTATGATTATGGCTATATTAAG
Organism: Sweltsa coloradensis; assembly: GCA_024449915.1. Taxonomy (NCBI): domain Eukaryota; kingdom Metazoa; phylum Arthropoda; class Insecta; order Plecoptera; family Chloroperlidae; genus Sweltsa; species Sweltsa coloradensis. The sequence goes on from JAMZAV010012066.1 coordinate 35,382, forward strand.
CATAAATAGACTATTATCAAACTCCTTAAAGTGTTTTTTCAAGTTATATTTTAAGATTCACCTCTTGTGAAAGCAATTGCTCCTGATTTCATTAATCTGAGAGCGAGGTCATCCATGCAATGTTCCTCTTAATTTTGACCCAAAAAGATTACTTTAAATTAAACTCAAAGAAGATTAACAAGTTATATTTCTAAGACTTATTTTTTGTGAAAGTTATTTCTCATGATTTCATTAATCTTCGAGTGAGGTCATTTCTACAATGTTCCTCTTAACCCGAGAGTAGTCGCGTGTGGTCTTTTAGACAGACTTTTTTTTTCAACAGTTGGTATTTGCACAGCGCGCATGCGTGGATTGTCTAGTTCCGCCTACCTTCCCAAAATAGATTTGTGAAGCCAGTGTGCAATACGCGATTCAGTTTTCTGCAGAACTTCATCTAAGATAAGAGGTCCTGTTCGGTTGCTCGGTCTTTTCGACCGCTGCGCGACTACTAAGGGAGGCAAAAATATGCATACTCAATCACTATTATGAGACATGTATTTTGTTATTGTAGGTTGATTATTCTTCAACATACAGTGTTGGCATAATATTACTGTCTTGGTTTACTAATAACGAACTACAGGGTGTTTCAAAACATATTTCATACTTTTGTAGGTTTGCTACTTTCTGATTTTGATTATTGATGTATTGATTTA
>JAMZAV010012067.1:0-18844 GCA_024449915.1 Sweltsa coloradensis
TAAAATCTACTAGCTTGTATTGACGTAGACGTACCTGCCAGAGTAAACAGCCAAGTGTGAAGACGATAGCTAGCATATTGTCGGCTGTGTACCCACTCAATCATGCACGCACTAACTCATAAATTAATGACCGAGGCTAGACATTCGCAACTAAGTCGAGCCTTCTTCTCCTTATCATCTTATCATCTGTCTGCCGCAGCGTTCGAATTGTTTGTTTTGTTGTGTTTTAAACCTGAAACAAGAACTAATGGCATTATGATTGTTTGCAAAAGACAAAGATGACAAGGCACAATAATATTTGATTAATCACCTCCTCTCAGTAAAATCAAGCTAAAGTTTTAACAAAAATGTTCACGAAATTAAATCTAATATCCTGATTTCCCTCGCCCATATTGTTGTCGAAAACAAAAGTACACGTCAGTATGATGCCAAAAATACTTTTTACCACTTAATCTATAGCATAATACTACACTAAAATGACAGTTTATAAATTATATTTTGTAACTGTGATTCTACATGATTTTTGGCAATCGTTTTTGATCTAGAAATTTGCGAAAATGGGCGTTTTGGGAAATTTCCTAAATTGGCTCCAACCTGCTTCTTTTTTGTTACACATAGATACTAGATCATCGCACCAATATAAAATTGCCCTTTATAACATCTGTTCTGAAACTGGGCAAAAATTTACACTCAAACACGCAAAAATATGCATTCCAAAATCACACGCCTTCTTGGCTATTAGCATATTTTGACCGAACCACTACCCAAATTACAAACAAAATAAAGGTGATTTACAGAAAAGCTGTCGAGTACGTCAATAAGGGCTCAATATTTTTTGGATCAATGGGATCTAGCTCAAAAAATAGCAATTTTACAATTTTTTGTTCGGTCATGATAGACCCAATACTTTTATGTTAATTTCTTAATTCATAACTTGTTTGCCTGAAAGAATTGTATTTTATTCTATTCGATGTCATTTCGTTTAAAGATCGGCTGTGAATATTATTATGTGCGCTAAAGTGAAAATCGAGTATTGGACGCTATAGTCAAATAAAACATTCTTTTGTTTTAAAGTGTGTTCTTATCTGAACCATTGACTTTATAGCACTTTGATAGCCTATTTTTTTTTTTCCCAAAAACCTCATAAATGATATATTTGACAAGTGTATTCATAATAAAACTTGGCTGTCGGATACCCGTGTCGATTGTCATTATTCAAATGCTGACGTTTTTGAACCTGAATTGCACAGCTCATCTTTAGAGTGTGAAGAGGAAATCACTGGGCAAACCTACTCGTCCAGCTCGAACCAGTGAATGACAAAGTTACAATTGTGTGCAACCTCCTTTATATAAAACCATGACGCATGCGCGTTAATCAACATTGATATTTCTAGTTTGTTCTGCACGTGCTAACTTTAAACGTTCTAATGTTGCCTCCAAGTTCTACTCATTTTAGCCCATCGTCCCTGTTAAATTTGTCAGATTTCATTTCTATTTCAAAAGCTTCACGTACAAGACGAGGGCGGTATTTTTTAACTGTGGCTATACACGTGTGTTGTCAAAGTTGATGTTATGACAAAAGATTTCCTCTTCACATCTCTGAAGATGAGCTGTGCCAAACAGTTCGAAACGTCAGCATTTGAATAATGACAATCGACACGGCCCTATCCCACAGCCAAGTTTATTATTGCTCGGGCCGTGAAAGCCTACGACAAGTTTTAAGTGTATTACATGTTTTAATTGTAGGTAACATCCATGATTCATAGATTTATATGTCTGTAAGGTTGTGTTTATGCCTAGTTAATAATACAATATATTTTGTTAAGTCGTCAGAACAACCACACAATAATGCCCGCACGGAACCAAGTATCACGTCCAAATTATTCTGTCTCTCTTGCTATACTAATAGCGTCTGATTTGTAAGGGGCTAAAAAACCCAAAAATTTTTTTTTTAAACCACGTGATCTATAGCACAATACTACACTTAAATGACCTTTTAAAAATTATATCTTATAACTGTGATTTAACACGAATTTTTTTAATTTTTTGATCCAGAAATTGGCGAAAATTGGTGTTTTGGAAAATTCCTAAATCGCTTTAACCTGCCTCTATTTTGGTCCACATAGATACTAGAGCATAGTACCAATCTAAATGCCCCTTTTTTAACATCGTGTCTTGAAACTGTGCCCAAATATACCCTCAAACACGCAAAAATATGCATTCCAAATCACACCCCATCTGGTAATCAGCATATTTTGACCGAACTACTTGCCCAAATTACAAAACAAAATATAGAGAATTTACAAAAAGGCTGTCAGTACGTCAAAAATGGCCAATATTTTTTTGGATCAAAATCCTCCAAGGTCACGGGGCATAAGATCGTGAGACATACGGCCTCTCTCTGAGTGGACTTAGGTCTTTTGGGGTTTTGGGTCGGTCGAAGATCGATTTGTATCTCGAAGTCGATGTCGTTGGTCAGTGGAAGGAGAGATGTGTATTTTTCATGAGCTGGTTCGGGGCTACTACTGAGGCAACTGGGTTAAATGTGGAAACCATGTATAAACTAATTAAATACTAATAATCAAAACGGGTTTGATTAAATCAGAAACTAGAGAAATTTCTTTTGATTTCATAAAAAGAATCATGTGATTCACTTAAGTTTAACAATTTTAAATAAAATCTATGTCAATCTATTTTTTTAAAATTCTAGAAAATGCCAAGGTCATATTTCATCATTTTCGCATGAAAGCGTCACCCGGACATTTGTTTGGACCTAGTTCAGTTTAATGACGCTGTGTGCTGGTCTTTGATTGGTTATCATAACGCTACGATCGGTTTTTGATTGTAGAGAGCGGCGTTTGCCCGGCAGTGTGTCGAGAAAGCTTTGAGACGTGAAGTTGGAAATCGGTCGTGTTGGCGTGGGCGATTTGAGACGTTGCGTAAACTTAGGGAAAGTGTACTAGGAAAGAACACTTTGGATATAGAAAACGTGTGTTAAAATCTGCAAAAGTGATATCGAAAGTGAACGGCGATCTGCCAAGAAAAAAATACCAGAAATCACGAAAACGATAACCAACCGGGTACATTTTATAAGGCTAGCCCAGCCCAGGGATACGAGTAACGAACTTTTGCATGCTTTAGGAGCATATTAAAAAACCCTAACGGACTTGAAAAAAGACAGCATCGATAACCAAAAAGGGTTAGAACCATTCGATATCTGGACCGAGAGTTAGTTGGGATTTTAAAGGAACCGAGAAAGATTATTTCGCGTAGCTTGGAGTTTAGGACGCGATAACGCAAGCAAGGTTTGGTGGTCGTATTAAAACGAAATACAGATTGAAATTTAAAAAAAGGAAATCGGTGAGGATAATATTGTTTATGAATCCAAATATAGGAACATATAAGGAACAGTTAATTACCATTCGATATCATGGCCGGGGCTTAGTTTTTTATGTAAATTGGGTTTTCGGAATTCGAAAATGCATTTAGTTGAAGAAAAAAATGCAAATTTTAATTTGCAAAGAGCTTAGAGATAACATCAACAATAAGAACTCGGAACATTCGTGAGTGCCTGAGCCAGCAACGTCGACGAAGTGCTTTGGGAATAAAGACGGGTAAGAAAGAACTGAGCCGATAAAATAGGGGTGTTTTTCATTATTGAACGTCTGACAGTTTACCGTGTGAGATACAGGAAAACTTGGTTGTTGGACTTGGAATGCTGATATCGGGCAAGTGTGAACATTAAAAACGTACGGTCGGAGTTGAAATTATTCGCACGATAAAATATCGTATTTTATCACCGCTCAAACATTATCAAAGGAAAGTTGAACTCAAGAGTAATCACAGCCGGGATACGAACTCAAGACAGGATCTTCAATACAAGACTACGATCGTCTACAATACGCAGCAAGTTACGGAACTACACGTCGGACTTCTTCGACGTCATAAGGTTTCGATGGGAGTCATGATCATTTGTGATAGTATTTAAATTAAGTTTTAGTAACAATTATATTTCCATAAATTTTCGGGAAACTTTACTGTTGTCCATCAGACCAAGAGATTCTTAACTGGGTATCCATTTCGCTTTTAGACATCAGTACTGATAGGTAGGGTTTGAAATGTATTCCTTGGCAATGAAGGAAATTCATTTGTGTCATGCAATATAGCCCGTTCTGGTTTAACTTATGAACCGTTGATTGTCTGTTGTAATTCATCCTAGATCTAGTATAAATTATAAGTTGTATTTCAGAGATGTTTGTCTTCGCTGTTGTACGATTTCTCAATTTTGTGGGTCTTGGTGAGTTTTTAGGAGTGTGTTATGAACTGGGTTAGATAACTTTAGACTTGAGTACCAGGTTCACGCCTAGGTAGAGTAAACATTCAAGTTTGAGTGATTTTAGTCTTGATCATTGTTTTATTCTTAATTAATTTTTACTTCCAAGTGAGATCAAATCGTGTTTTCACTTTAATTAGGCGACCCATCGCCGATATGTTTTTGTTATTAAATGTTATTTTTCGAAATTTAACTATTTAGAGAAGTATCCAACGAGAGCTTATCGATTACCTGAGGGGTCGTAGGTTCGTTGTGTTACAATCGTCCCCATGTTATTTTTTATGGGAGATTTTGCCGATGGGACCTAGCTCGAAATGTCATGTTTGACAATTTTTTGTGAGGTCATGGTGGCCCCAATAATTTTTTCTATTATGCTAAATTCATTACTTGATAGCCTGAATGAAATAATTTTTTAAGTTTAGCGGTTAAATACCCCTTTAAAGAGTGGACTGATGTTAAAATTTTGAACCATCTCATTTCCCTGTTTTGCATTTAAATATGGTCTTATTGTACACATCGTTGTTGTAATTTTATAATTTGCTAAACTGCAGTTAATTTATTTTGCGTGCTTTTTATGTACTTGTAATTTTTTTTAGCCCTTTAAAAATCATTTATAAACGGAAGGGGAATATACAATAATATAATAGTTGCCAACAGTCTGGTAAAATAAATTGGATGAGATAGGAGTAAACAGCTTACCTGATTTGTGGGGTAGCTGCCATATCCTCAAGAAAACAAAAATACAAAAACAAACCTAACATCACGAGACGTTTGGGCCCTTTCCCTTCTTGGGTCAGACCACTCCTTTTTATAGCAATTTACTAAACTTTTTTTAAAATGAGGGGTCATTCAAACCAAACAACCCATTCCAAACAATGACATCTTAATATTTATTAATGCTTTTCTGCTGCAAATTTCGACAAGGGCTCACGGGTTGGACAATTCGGTTTCGGGAAATAACTAGTAGACCTACCTGGAAAAAATTAAATTAATGAACAAAACTATTATTATGAAACACAAAAATCGAAACTTTTCAGTATAAAAATAAATTGAATTACAGTCGGTCATTAAAAACCCAGGGGTCTAAAAGATCCCTCTTTAAACCCGGGGGGGGGACATCGGGGTGGTCAATTTTTGGTGCCATTATTTTATTGCCCTGTGAACTACATTATCGATCGATGGAAGTTCCCTAGACTATTTGATGTTATTAATATTTTTTAGGATTTAAAAGCTTTGGTCAACAAAAGTCATATCTAGAAGGCAGTCAGAAAAAAATACAATTTTCTCAAAAAAAAAAGCATAAACAAATTTTGGGGGTTTGCAAATAAACTTGACGCTAAGATGAATTATCGAAATTAAATAGAAAATAAAGGGAAATATAAACTAAGGAAAAGTCTTAATGCTATGCCTAGGCCAAGGGATCATATATAATGCTCTCTTAACGTTCCCTGTTTTTTCTTTTAGGGTTGATATTTTTTTTCTGGTGAATGAGAATTTTCCTTTTTCTTTCACCAGTTTCTTATTTTTGTCGACAATGCGTTCACAGGTCATATAAATAAAGCCCAAAGTTGACCACGAATGTCGGGGGAAAAGGTATCTTTTTAGACCTCTTGATTTATATATGACCCTACTGTACCTATTTTGATTCTGATGTCCTACATGCAACCCGATGTAGATGGGTTTTTCGTTGCCACCGGGCCACTGTCCGGTAGCCCCGCAGCTATAGCTTTTACTATCCTGCAATACACGTTTTACCCCCAACATTCCAAATTCCCCTTTCTCACACCAAAAATATTTTAATTTTTTATTTTTAAAATAATTTTTTTCTCCTTCTGTAATTTTAAAATATTAATTTCATTTAATTTAATTTTACATTTTGTTTTTCAATCCCAGCAATGTTTTAACATGTTGTTAGTTGGGCCCGTTTTTACGACATAATAATTCCCCCCCCCCCCCCTCTTCTCGACATGTCTGGATTTCACCCTGGCGAGGAAATTAAAAGTTTCCTGAAGAAATTGATTTAATTCAGACATTAATATAGAAAATTTATTTGAAATGAAACTTTAACATTAAAAAATTTACTTATTTGCAAAAATAACCTTGTATCTTTGTAGCTGAACATACTTGGAGATACCTTCACAGTAAAAAGGTTTTAGATACGGACAGGTAAAATACTTTTGTATTTGTGTCTAAATCAGCAAAAGGGACACACAAAATTCTAAATACTCCCCCAAAACTAAAAAGGGGTTTGTAAATAAATTTCTGATAATTTGGTTTGTACTTTGTGTTGAGTCGGACAAAACTTGTCAAAAATTTTCTTCTGTAAAAGTTCTTCGACCGGGATCTTTTATTTAGGCTATTGTTCGCCATGGGACCGAAATCTGAAAAGTTCAAAGAAGAAAGCTTAAAAAGTAAATAGATTTGTTCTGGTTAGGGAAATCGGTATAATTTTTGTTTAGGTGACGCTTTCTGTAAAAAAATAAAAAAACACTTTAAAAAAGTTTATTTCCCCCCAAAATACCAGTTTTCACTTTTAAAAAGTCAAATGTTTTTCAATTTAAACGTTTTGGTACATAAAAACTAATTTTTTTTGATTTTACAATTTTTTTATGTTTGTACACCAAACCAACACAATTAATTATGTGTACATTCGTAAAAATAAACAGAAGTATAATTTTATATTTTTTGTAATCTACTACCATCATTACATTCGTATATTATCATTATGTTTGCAAAGAAAAGCAATTTCTATGATTTTGCAGCTTTAAAGAATTTTAACCACAGAACAAACATTTTATTTCGGAAATAAATTTTTCCTTATCTATATACAATCTAATTAAAACTCAATATAAACACATGAAGATACTTTTAAAAACCCCATGATACAAGTAGAAGGCCTACCCCAAAATAAAATAATCCCATCTCATTGGGCTAACACTTTGCAGCTGGCTTTAATTTATACCTCTTATTACATTACCTTACTTTCTGTAATGATTATATAAAGCAGCTACCTCTTTGACAAAGTCAATTGTCAAAGTCTTGTATCACCAGAATACCTAGTTTTAAATTTCGTGCTGGTAAAGTTGAGTATTACTCTTTTTAAGAAAAGAAGTCATTTTAAATAAACAATAATGAATAAATCCTTTTTAGGCAAATGCATATATCTCATATTGCTTTTCATTAAATTATTCCCAGTCAATTAAACCTTAATTGAGTATCATACGGTCTGTGGTGTAATTATTCGTAGAACTAATAGAAGCTGAACTTAATGTAAGGCACACAAAAATTGAGCCTGATAAAGCTAATTTCATTTGTAGTAGTCAGACTAATCCGTTCTCAGACCGGTTGTGGTTTATGAAAGCGGAGCCGCACGTAACATATAGTAAAGTTGTTTTGATCTAGTCTTGTCGATGCTGGCGTCTCTCACTTATGGCCACCAAGAGCAAATTATCTATCGCTGGGGTTTGGGATGTTTCACACATAGATGACGTCCCGGGGCCGACAAGGCTGGTTCGGACCGATAAAACTCAAGACGTTTGGATGAGCTCGGGCAGCTATTTTACATGTTAAATGTCAATTTAAAAATTCGTTTGATCGCAAATCCAGCTAATTTCACATACACTCTAGATCACTTTTAGACCTCCCAATTTCCACCCAAAAAATTTGGGAGTGTTTGTAAAGGATTGCGCAAGGCGGCGATCATGCGCATTTTAACATTTCAAATAATTGTCGGGAAATAACTACAAATTACCTGATTTTTGGGGGGCATTTACGGTCCGTACTTTTAAAAAAAACTAACATTTGAAAAATTTTGCCTTAATCGCACCATACACTCATTCTAAATGACCCTGTTATGCAAAACACCAACCCGGAAGGGCAAACGATAGAGTTTCCCGGATCCAACTAAACCCCTGCACTCTACGTCAAGCCTGTTTGCTCGAGCTCATCCAACGTCTTAAAGTCGATCGACTGAAATAACTACTCATCAAACACTATTTTCGGCATTTAAAAAACTTAAAATACACTATCTACATTATTTAAACGGTATTCAACACAACTTCATGAATTTTTTGTATTTTATTGGATGAGCGAAGCGAAGACTCAATTTCAACGACCCCCCAAAAATTTAGCTCGGTGTATTTTTTATTTTTTTTTTTTTTTTTGTTTGTTGTTTGTTTGTTTTTCTGTCTGTTTGTTCGCTCTCTAAAACCCTTGCAAAACGCATATGCATCTTGATGAAAAAATTTTACAGACCTTTGAAATCTTCTAACTTAGACTTGCTACGTTTTTGGGTAAATCGAAGAATATTTCCATGAAAATTTTACTTTTACGATTTTTTTTGATTTTTGGGGCGATTTTTCGTGCATTTGGGGCCGTTCTGCCCAAACGGGTGGGGCAAAAACGTTTATTTCAATGGACATTAAGGAATGGTGATGTATTGTTTTTCTGAAGAAAAATTTTGAAAAAGTTAGCCAGATCTATAGAAAAAAAGCTTTTAATTAAGTTTTTTATTTTTTGGGGCGATTTTTCGTGATTTTTGGGGCCCAAATTCTGACCAAACAGTGGGCCTACAACTTCATATTTACGTGGACATAAGGTTATGGTGTGTAGTACCTTTGAAGAAAAGTTAAAAAATTTCCGACCCCATAGAATAAAGCTTTTAATATTTTTTTTTAAACGGAAATAAACCAATTGACAGGGTAACAAAAATTTGACAACAATCATTTACAATGCGTGGGTTAGCAAAACAAGCACTTGCAAAAGTAAATTTTCCCCCAAACCTAAAACTTTAAAAGCTCATCCATCAACGCGGCGGACTTTACTTTTTCCCTATAGCCTACAACAGTAAATTAATAATATTGTTCCGTTCTTATGCGCGTGTTGTATTTTGCTCCAGTATATATAGTTATCATGCGCGTTATCATCGTCGACTTAAGCATGTAATTTTGTATCTAGAAAAGTTAAGTCGGGGTTTTTCGTATCTCCTGAGATAATTTCCCCCATCCCGTCCGATACAGTGATCCCCGATATCCCATCCTAGGTTGCATGTCGTCGATTTTACGTCCTCCGAGGGTTCGTACAAGGGACCCATTCGGTCGGAAGATCTGTATCCCGGAGTTTGCCACTATCTCCCACCAGGATGAAGCCAAAGCGGGTCGATGGCAACGCACTCTGGTGAGCGGAACTGGCCACGCCCACCCCGTGACACCCAAACTCCAGCATCTTCTCACCGGTAAGAGAGTACACCTGGAAACATGTTAAGTACATGGCAACAAAGTTAGTCCCCAGGTATACAGAGCTTCCTCTTCCCACACCCACCTTCAACCCCACGAAGAGAGCACTCTCTTATAAGCTCCGGTAATAAAACGAATAAAATTTCCTCTTGCTGAAGATATTCTTACATATTTAACAGTAGAATTAAAAAAATTATTATGCAAAGGGGGCAGAGATAATATTTCTGAGGTAGAATCATGCAGGGGCCTTAAACCATTTTGATATTATATTCTTTATATGATAAACTATTATGTGATATATAATGAGGCAAGACGAGAAGAGATAGAATAAGAAACACGCACGAGAGAATGCTAGGTGTACAGAAATTAAGTTAAAATTTGGAAAAATCGGTTGTATGGTATGGACCCTATGAAACATGGGGGAAATACATCCCAAGAATATTATGAAAGGAAAGAATTGAAGAAAGGAAGAAGGAAAAAGAAGAAGGGTAGACCAAGAAAGAGTGGAAGGGCAATCATGCAAAGGGACTGGCGGCAAGAGGAGAAGCTGGGAAGACGTGGAAAAGAAACGATTGTGGGAGGATAGAAAGGAAGTGGAAAAAATGTTGCTAACCTAGCTGACCCCGCAGAAGCAGGAAAACGGCGATGGGTTTTTAATTTTAAGTACTTTATCTTAAAAAACCCCGGAAAAGTTAGGAAAGGCACGAGCCCGGGGTACTCCAGCCTTCTTTAAACCTTTGCCAGGCGTTTGGGGCACTTTGGCTAGTCAGCGAGTGATAATTTGATTCAGTGTATGTTTCACCTCAATTACATCCACGTTTTAAAATACCATCTTGGAGGAGATCTCCCCAGTTCAAGTGTATACTCATTGTTTAACTGTAGATGCATCTTTGGAGTCCGTAATCGGAAAACAAGACCAGACAAGTTTGTACACGCAGCTTTATTAAACTGACGGGTCGAGCATCGTAAATAAGAAAGCATGGACCAAGAAACCGTTTGGAAATCAGCTTTTTTGAAATCGTAAGGGTCGCGCCATCGTAAAAACTTTTAAGAAGAGTGGACCAAGAACGAGCCTGTGGAACTCCATACTTTTATTTAAAACTCATACGAGTCGGGCGCCATCGTAACAACCTTAAGAGAAAAGCAGTGACCAAGAACATACCCTTTGGGGAAATTCCAGACGTTATTTGAAACGCGTACGGTTCGGGCGCCATCGTAAAAAACTTTTATGGTGAGTCCTATTAGAAAATTCTTGCTCGTTTTAGAATGTCACCTGTGATGTACTGCTGAACTTCATTTAGGGTCTTCTGTGAGTCTTTTAACCCTGTCAAGTGTGATCACGTAATCCGGCTATGTCTTTAAAGCTTTCCCAAAAAAACAGTAGTGGGAGAGTGTGTGATCTCCGAGATGCGTAAAGTTGTGGTGGACGGCTATTTTAATTAAAAGATAAAACTAAAAAAATTTAAATTTTTGTCAAAATCCCCTCCCATACTTTTGAAAAAAGGATTAGTAAAATTATTTTAATAATGCAAAAGCCAAAAACTCGACAAAAGAGACAGGAAGTGGTGGAAAAGATATCCAAAATTCCTTGCCCTTTTGTTTCCCCACAATTGCCACTGCGATTTGTGCCGCTGACGGCTACGCCGTGGGGCGCTCAGTTGGGTTGCTCTCCCGCCCCTGGGTCTGCCCACACTGCCCAAATCCTCACGAGACCCCATGGTGCGCGCGAACTTGACAGGGGAACAATCCTTGATTGCTTGGCCCTCAAAACGACATAGTTGGACCCACTATTACTTTAGAGTGAAGGGTCAAAATTTTGGGGGTACGGCTTCTTTTCTCCTAGTATTCTGGGCTTCGGGTTGGGGGGGAACCTTTTGATTAAAGATTATCCTTTTCGAAGGGGCGTAAACCTTTGGGTCCCCTTGTCCCTTTCGAAAGGATGGGCTAGTGCCCCGGTACCGGGTTACCCCTCCCCCCTTTTTCTTCACCATCATACACCACTGACCACTCTAAAATGGCAGATAATGCTGTATGGGGCCTATTCTTAAAATCTGAGCAAATTGAACTTTTCAAAGGTTAAAAAAAAGGGAACTCGTTTTAAAACTTTTGTTTGTTATTGTTTGCCTCCCACGTGGTTTTTTTCTTTTTTTCCTAAAAATTCATGACAAAAGAAAAGAACTGCACCTTTTTTTTTCTCTACCTTAGCCTGTCATTTTCCTCATCACACAGTCAGCGGACGTTTGTCATCTTTTTCCAAGATTCCTTGACCTGGGGTTGATGCGGCGGCGTGCCCCTGGGGACCTATTTGACCCTCACCGTCTCCTTCTTGCCCAGAGACTTGAGGGAGACACCCCGTTGTTGAAGACGTGGATCGGTGTTTTTCCTTTGTCTGCAAAAGGGAAAACGTTTTACATTGAAACGGGAAAATCAACGATAAGCTGTTATATTTTATAGTTTTTTTTCAAACTTTAAAGAAGATTAAAAAGTACTATTGTAACTATATCAATAAAATATTGATTCTACTTCCATAAATAAGACTAATTTTTTATTAGATGTTTTCAACACATTTCTTTAAAAAGCGTTTTAAAAAAAAAAAAAATTGATGAGGTAGCTTTGGTCAAATATAAATCTAAATTATGAATATAAAAACAACACGAAAGCATTTGTATAAAAGAATTTTGCACATATTTTGTAATACGATTTTAAAAATTTGTCTTTGATCCTTGATTTTTATTTTAAACTGAATGTAAGTGAAGGCTGTAACCTGTGACGTAGATCCTGTTAGCGGAGCACGCTACCCCCTGCGGGCAGATCATGGCAGGAGAAGTAGACGCGTCACCCTCTCCCTTAGTCCGATCCACCACCAGCACCGGGAATATGGGGTACAAGTTGTTCAATTTCACCCTCTTTGCATTAGTACTAAATCTTACAAGGACTGAGACAATGTTTTTGGTTACTTGGATAACAATTTTTGCAAACGCTTTACGTAAATATATTTTTCGAAAAAAACAATTCAATGGTAGTGATCCGCTACTAAAAAGGTGTCATAAAACAAATTCTGCTTAAATTTTTAGTTTCATTTTTCAATGTTATTAGGACAAAGTTTTTATAAAAAAAAAAAATATTGCAAATTGTACATTTTACATTTACATTTTTATTTACAAATGGCTCGACCAAGGTGGCGGAGTTCTTTGTAAGTCCTAAATGTGAAGGGCTAGCGCTGGAGTGCACTGCGCGTTACGAGGTAAAGGTAACGTACCTGTGTGTTATCAGTGCCTGCTACGAACAAGAGGATGGATTCCAAGGGACAAGGCGATCCCCCTGGACGCTGAAGTCCGCTGCGTGTTATGCTCAAACGGGGTGTTGCCTTTACGGGACCTGTGAGGCAGAACAGTGCACATGTAACAGTTGATAAATTTTGGAATATTGTAGAGGCAACGTTTAAGGGAGGTATAAGTTTTACTATTTATTAATTCACTCATGTTTTTTTTTTTTTAAGTAGTAAAACATTACTTTTGATGTTACTAATGGACATTTTATCATTGCAATATTGAACTAGTAAATCTGTAAGGACTGTCTGTTTTTTACAATTCATGTTTTCAATTGATTGAGTTTGTTGTTTGTAAGCTGTTCTTGTTTCTATTATTACAGTGTTGCAGTTGAGTAAATTTGAGTGGACGGTAGTGACATTATGTTATCGCTAAGGTAGAACTTCTGAGGGGGTGCCTTTTGGTGCCGAACACCATCGACGAGCGAACAATGACCAAAGACCATATTCAAAATAGGGAACACGGTCCAACAAGCTGGACCGTATTATACCCGCGATAGAGCCATAATCAAGAAGGCAATTCTATACAACTTAAAAATTTATTATGTCCTCGTTACTTGGAAGACCCAAGTCACTTCATATTCCGAACCCAAAGAACTGACGGATCTACGTCCACATCAGTAGCTAAGAATGTTCTCCCTCTAGGGGGATACTGACGCCCCTCAGTACCTGTACTGCAGCGATATGCATCTGGTACGTCATGTTCTCCAGCTGTCTGGCTCTCTCCTCGCGTTCTCCTCATCCTCCAGCCGGCACCCCCGTCGTATTCCTCCTCCTGGTAGTGAATCTTGAACGAGTCCCGGTCGAAGGTCGGACGGAATGAACCCCAGCTGGACACCTCGGCGAGGAGACCGCGTTAGACCGTGCAGCTCCAGGAACAACTTACCTGCAAACATCAGTTAGCCGGTAACTTCGGTATTGTGAAGAATCACTCAGCGATAGCGGATTCTTTGGCTGTGCTTTGGGGGCGTTTTGTTGTTGGGGTCCAGGGCAGAGCCCCAGTGAGGGTCGGAGGGCAGAGCCCCATTGAGGTCGGAGGCAGACCCCAGTGAGGGTCGAGGGCGAGCCCAGTGAGGGTCGGAGGGCAACGCCCGTGAGTCGGAGGGCAGAGCCCCATGAGGGGCGGAAGCAACGCCCATTTAGTTGTGGACTGAATTTCATTTTGGGTTCCGGGTAGTTCGTTGCACGGATTTTCGTTTGAAGATCCAAAGGTGGTGATGATGGTGGTGGTTTGTTACGTGTTGTTAGTGTCTGTTGTTTTGTTTGATTTTGTGAACACTTGTGTGCGCATGTTTGAAATGCATTTACAATTACGGCGTTGAGTTTTTTTGTTGTGTTTTTCAACGAAGAAATTGTGGAAAACCTCGCTGAGTAACCCTTCATTTTTACTGTAACTTTAACCAGTGTGTGAAAGATGTAGTGTTCGGAATAAGGAAACACCCATTCAGTGGTAGATGACACTATATAATACCCATTTCATATTGATCCTTATGTTTGCAGCAGAAACCTGGACTATGGGATATCGAGAGAATAGGCAGATGCAGGCGGCAGAGGTGAGATTCCTGAGGGGCACAGTGGGTAAGACAAGAAGGGACAGAATCAGAAACAAGGACATTAGAGAAATGATGGGTGTAGAGAAATTAAGTGACAGACTGGAAAGGGCACGGTTGAGAAGGTATGGACAGACATAAGAAACGAATGTTGGAAGAAAGGATGGCCAAGAGAATGTACAAAATAAGGATTGAAGAAGGATTGGAGGAGGAGGAGGACGAGGTAGACCAAGGAAGAGATGGAAAGGTTCCACTGCAGAAGATTAAGAGGCAAGAGGAAAGAGCTGGGAAAATGTGGAAGAGTTACGATTGTGATAGGATAGAAAGAAGTGGACAAATTTGGTTGCAAACCCAATTCGACCTTGCAAGATACAGGAAATGGAGATGAAAAATGATGATACAAATCAGAAGCAATAGAATGAAATCGTTGCCAAGTGTGTATGCAGTATAATAACGTCGTTGGAATGAGAATCCCTACGATTTCCCTAGACAAAACAATAGTTAACTAGCAATTTAACTCCAACTTATATCAACCCTGGATTTGGAATCATCAATTAATGAACAATAATAATGACATCACTCGATCGGGAAATGTCACCAAATTGAGATTAGTTGAATTTGTGAAACAATTTTTCCAAAATGATCTATTGATAAACATTTGGATGTACATTCCATAGATTTCAATGACACCAATTGGTATAAGATTTCAAATTCCAACTCGCAACCTTCTCGTGGTTTGGTCCGTGATTAGGGGGAGTTTTCTCCCTGAAACTAATGGCGAGCTCTGGGTCGTCGTCGGGGAAATTTCCCCTTCGATTTGACTACCTCCACGGCGACCACAATGACAATACGGACGGATGATAACACAGACGGAACGACCACGACGTGGAAGGACCCCTGCCCTCCCCATACGCTTGTGACTGGTTCTAACCAGCACAGGCCAGTCCCCCCTTGTCTCCCCGCGTCATCCCTTACGTCCCTCCTTCGTCTCGATTAGCCAAGTTGCATAAATATAAAGTCGTTAAGCAATATCCAATCAAATCCAATTAAGTGATATGATTTTGTATACAATTTGATCATTAATGATAATATATTGGCAAACATTGATGACATTCTCATCGATAAGATGATAATATTGATTGATTTCAATTGGCCAAAATCAATTGTCATTTATTTTTTACTATGGAAACTAGATAAATGAATCAAATTATCTCACCTTTTGAGTATCACCGGTAACATTGTCAAAGGAAAGAACCGAGATGTTTTTCGCAGCGTGGTCCAGCTTTTCTTTCAGCTCAACGGCCGACTCTTCTCCCGTTGACAAGAATCTCCCTGGCTTCCTTGTTCAACGTGGTCTGCAGTTCGTGGATGCTCGCGAGCTCTGCTGTGATTCCCTCGTCAATGTAGTCGTGGAGCTTCGCGCATTTATCCTTTAGGAAAACATAGGAAGTAGAACGAGGAAGGTGTCAACATTAGTTGTTTATTATAAAACAAGACTCTTAGACAGGGAAATATAATTAAACACAAACACACGAACAATAACCAGGACAGAAATAATAAAACACTTACCAAAAGTGCGAAAATTTCGTGAAGTTCCACTTCCTTCCTAAGACGCGAGGGAAACTGACGTCTCTCGGTGTCACGCAGCATCTCCCGCTGTGGGGGCCTGTCCAAGTGCGCATGAATGACACAGAAAAACTATAGAGGGAGAACGCGAGCTGCCAACAAGCTAAGACCACCTTTTCGAGTGTAAAACTAGTGTGGATTGGAAAATGTTACTATCATATTGAAGGATACCCATGTTTTTAAGAGAGACTAAAGAGCCGCAACAATGGATTTTGTTCCTGTGCTGTCAGCCAGCTAGTGCGGATTTCCCGCCACTTGGAGACCGTGGTGCGCGAGCAACTAGGGCTGGCGATGCGCACAGCGGAGATGCTGCGTGACACCGAGAGACGTCAGTTCCCTCTCGTCTGAGGAAGGAAGCGGAGCTTCCGAAATTTTACGCACTTTTTGGTAAGTGTTTTATTTCTTTCTGACGGTGGTTATGTTCGTGTGTTTGTGTTTAATTATTAGTTTCATTGTTTTGATATGTCAAACTCCCATCATAACTTATGTGAGATGTTAACCTCATTCTTTCTATAAGAAAATTGTGTTATTTATTAATTTGAAAAAGCTACCTAAAGACCTCCGGGACTCTTAAGTATACCCAGAGGGAGTTTTTCTACAATGGGCGCTGCTGCTTCTATAGCACAAGGTATACATTCAGATTAGGCCTAAACATGGATAGCCCATATTTTCTTAGTTCCTGTGTAGCATTTACCTGAACCTACTTGACCTGCCCCCAAAAGCAAAAAACAGCAAAAGGACGCTGTTAATCGACCAAATCTGGCGCCACCAAGATTTTAAGTTTTTTGTGCACCAGGAACTTAAAAATCTAGGGGAGGGCTTCGAGGCCCACGACCAATCCCCCAAATGATAGATTATTGGTTGGCTTTTTTACTTATTTTTTTTATATATATTAATTGTATATAATTTAATTAAAATACGTAAATGTTCTTCTATAGATTGGTACTAACGTTGAAGTCCTGCGTCTTGTGTGAGAGTTTCTCCGAAGCTCCCTGAAGTTGCTCCTGAAGGCAAAGCATCTGTCCGTCTGAGCTCGGCCCGTGGTCTGGCCAGCACACGGGACCAGCATCTGAGGGACAAAAAAAGGACAGTTGACTCCAGGAACCAGCTCTGATCTTATGTTCTTATACGAAGGCATTACACTTTGCTACTTTTGTGCATGCTTGTAGTTTCACACCAACCCTATGAGCTCTTATTGAAAGATGATATTTTGTCTTTGGGGAGGAAACTCTTTCACTTAGAGATTGAGTTTGTGGGGGGCGGGGAGGGGAAAGGAGGGAAAAGGGAAGGGGGATGGGGGCTCTTTCATTGCAAGAATCGTTCACTTCCCGCGAGTGTGCTTTTCCAAGAGACATGACCGTGGGGAGCCGGTCGACCCGAGGGCGAAACATTCTGCCTGAGCCTACCAGCTCTGACACAGCGAAGCAGCAAGTCTTAACGGTCTTGGCTCGGGCCTTTCTCCCTAGCCCTTACTGCTTCTTCCAAAAGTACGTAGGCCTACTATTAATCTATTATACACTCAATGTGGGTGCTTGGTTTCTGCGCCTTGGTGTACGTTATCTCGAGTGACTGGATCTGACCAGGACACGCCACTCTCTCTTGCGCAGGCTCATTCATCTCTTTTAACTTCCTCTGGATATTTTATCAACGATATATCAACTCTCACTGATTACTTCGATTAGCACATAAATTAGCACATACGAAACAAACATCTCTAGGTTGACCATTGAAAGAAATCAACGTTGTCTTAAAATTTACATTTAAATTTAAACCTAAGATCGTTCCTATAAATTTAAACAACTACTACTTTTATAAACATTCTTCTAAGATAGCCAATCAACTATAAATTTAATTTATATTTACTTCTAACTAAACTTCCAAACAAAAATTGTGATACCAAAGACATTCCCGATTGCGTCATTTGATTGATTCCATTCAAGCATTCAACAGTCGAGGTTTATCAGTAACTTGATACAATCAAATATCTATGGTATCCAAAATTTTGGTTTTGGAAGTTAAGCAATTGGAGCAGCCTGCGAGTAAGCGGGGATTCTCCTATCGTTGTACTTGTTTTCAATCACTTCCAGCTCCAATGACGCATATGGCCGTATCACACAGCGACTGGGGGTTACGTTGGCCGCTCGTGCGCAGTTCCCCAGTCTGACCATCTGCGACTGGAGTCGAAATTAAGCTGAGCTCTAAAAAACGACGCGAGTTGTAGACTCGAGGTCTCGTGAGCCAATCAGAAACGAGTATTTGGAAGTAGCTACGTAGCTTTAGCAAATAAGGTCGTGTGTTTTGAGACACGGAACTCGACGGTAGCGTGGCCGAGCGGTCTAAGGCGCTGGTTTAAGGCACCAGTCCTTCGGAGGCGTGGGGTTCGAATCCCACCGCTGCCAAACTTTTTTTGCAGCCGTAAATAAAGTGTAAACATTTGAATAAAAATTATTTTATGGTTAGTGTTTAAAATATTAGGATACCTTTGCGTTTATTTGAGATTATATTAGGTGTACCCACATAAATAGGAAAAATAGAATACAGAATAAAAAAAACATGAGAGCTTTTAACAAATTTGAGAAGCCAGCGTAAATATTAGCAAACGCTTATACAAGAATAACACACTCATTCCTCACCTGTCACAATCACCCATCATAATCACAACAATGGCAATATTTCCAACAACTAGTGCATGATGGACCCATTGGGTTATGCGAATAAAAATATTTTTAATAAAAATCGAATGAAGTTTAAAATAATGTATTTAGCCCAAAAT